>JAHXMQ010000066.1:900018-980844 GCA_020466415.1 Ammodramus savannarum pratensis
CCCCCCCCGCCGCCCCGCTCCTTTTCGCATCCACAGAGAAGCGACAGCCGAGTGTTACATAATTGATGGGATCCCAAAGTTGCCCCCTGCCCACAGGCGGCGGGGCCGGCTGCCCGCTGCCTCTGCCCGCAGCTCCATCTGCCCGCGCCGCCGGAGCGCTGGGCCGGAGAGCGGGAGGGGGCGCGTTGTGTAACACCCGCCAACTACGGCCGGCTCCGCAAACATCCAGAAAACTCCCCGACAAATTAAGGAAATTTTCTCCAGTGTTTCTGATTAACCTCGTTACATAAGGCGCTTGCATTCCAAATCCACTCTCGCAAGCTCTAAATATACCCCGCGCAGCCAAACGCTCCCTGCGCACACGCCCGTGGCCACCCGGCCTCCTCCGGCCGAGCCCGCTCCTCCTCGCCTCGGCATCCGCCGAACGGCGCGCTCCCCGCTCGCAAATCGCCTCTAATTAAATGTTTCGGCGTGTGACATCTCGATGGCTTTTACTGTACGCGGATTCCCTGAGTGGGAAGCTGCCTGGGAAGGGGGGGTGTGGCCAAAAGGGGAAAAATACTGTAAAACACAAGCCAACACATGATCAGCCATATTCCAACCTACAAGCCGAGCCCCCTCCGTCCGAGCAGAGACGGTCTCGCCGCTGCCCGCGGCCGGGCATCGCTGCCCCGGCCCCGCCGGCGGCCGCCGAGGGGGCTGCGCTCCCGCCGGGCACGTACTTTTCTCCGCCCGTCATTTCTTTCAACGGCCGTGTGTATTATTACATAGCGTTATTTAATTCATTTTTACCCATCACCGAGGGATTTTACCGAGCGAAGCCTCTCTAGCGCGCTCCCCCCTCTTGTAGGAGCAACGCTTCATAAATTATTTACAAGTAATTAAAGCCGCAGCCTCCTCCCTCTCGCACGTCTCGGCAAAACTCCGGCGGCGTTTGAAGCCGGGCCGCGCTCGGTGGCCGCGGCGGGAGCAGCCGGTCCCGCACGGTCCCGCACGGCCCCGCTCCGCACGGCCCCGCACGGCCCCGCGCAGCTCTCCCGCCGCCGGCGCCGCTCGGGCCAAACTTCACCGCCCCGAGCACCTCCGGAGCCGACCCGCACGGCTCCGGGGCGCAGCCTGAGGCGGGAGGGCTTTGACAGCTGGCGGCAGAGAAGGGGGGCTCGTTTGTTCGCAGCGCTTCATTCGGGGGCCGGCGGAGAGCGGTAAGAGAACCCCCGGGCGCACGGAGACCCTCGGCGAAGTTGGGCACCCTCAACAACAGCAGCTACGAGATCATCCGCTCCGCGATGAAATAATTTTTAAGATACACTTAAATGAATTAAGGGAAAACAGCGCGCAACAGAGTGAATAAGTCACCCGCAAACCGCAAATCTCCTGTTTAATCACAGATCCCCCATTCACAACAAGCCACAGCACACCAGTTGAGAAACTGTCAAAAGGAGACAGACGAGGGGGAGAAAAAAGGGGGGGAGGAAGGACACTGCAGCTTTAAAAGTTTGTTCCCTTGAATCCCAATACTCCCGCTGTTGCTTTATATATTTATAAAATTATGTAATTTCAGGGGCACAGAACCCATCCGGATACCACAGGCAATAAACGAGAGGGACAGGAAAGCACCAAACCCCGCTCAATATTTTCATTGCATTTGTCCCTCCTCCTGCAGCAATTAAAAGAAGCTATAAAAGTTTGCAAGGTTTTGCAGGGGGTACAAGCCCGGCTTGTTTGCGTGCGCGGCTCCAACAAGCACGAGCGATAAACCAGGGGATTAAATTGCTGCATTTCCCCCTTCTCTCTTACCCCCCTCTTCCTATTCCCACCCACCCCCCGATCCCACTCCCCCGGCCCCCTCCCCCTTCCCCAAGTCTCCCTACCTCTGCTGCTGCTGCTGCTGGAGTAGCTCTGCCTGCGGACGGGAGCCGGCGCATCGCTTTTCCGGGCAGGCTCCAGGTTCACCGGGGTGTCCCTGGCGCCGGCGGCCGCCTCGGAGACGCTGCTGCCCGGCTCACTGGCTGCTGGATCGGGGGCTGCCGGAGCCGACTCCATGTTTTTCCCAATGTAGATCGCTTGGAGATGGCGAGCTCCTACACTCCCTCTATCTTCTGTTTCCAGCGCAACTCTATGGTAGGAAAGCAGAAGGGAGAGAGCGAGCGTGATCCAGATGGGATGTGAGCTTGCCTGGCTGTGACCACAAGCAGCGCTAGCGAGAGCTGCACACCCCCCCGCCCCCGCACCCCCCGCGCTCCGCCGCCAGCCCCGCGCCCCACGCCCGGCACCGCCGCCCTCCGCCCGGCCCCGGCCCCGCCGCAGCGCCCGGAGCCGCGAGGGGCGGCGGCCGCGGGCTCCCGGCGAGCCCCGAGCGGGGCCGGGGCCGCACAAGGTGCTGCCATTGCCCAGGGCGGGCGGGGAGCCAGCCCGACCTCCGCCCGGGCCGGCACCGACGGCTCGGTGAGATGGTGGGGCCCGGGCGGCAGCGCCGGCGGGCCCGCCTGGAGCTCCCCTCCGCAGCCCCGGTACCGGCGGGAAGAGCTTCCACGCAGGGCTGGCTTCCCTCCCCCATGACTGCTTCAGCTGAAGCCGCATCAGAAGATGCCAGCTGTATTAAGCGTCTCAAGACCCACATGTTCAGCAGCCACGCAGCCGGAGAAGGCAACATTTCAGACAATACCTCTCTCCCAATGAAGTGCGCTTTGACATAGAACAAAAGGTGACTAGCAAGGTGCCAGAAAACCTCCAGATCTGGGCTGACTTCTGCAAGCACCCTTGTGCAGCTCACAGTCTCGGTAATGGTCAATTCCTTGTCCGCTGCCTGATGTTAAATCCAGTAACAGCTGCCACAAACACACCCTGGAGAACACATCGCTCGTGTACAACAGAGGCCATGTTTCCTGCAGCCCCACTGCCTCCTGCACAAGGTGCTACAGCTGCCTGCTCTGACTGCTCTGACTAGCAGCATATCCCGAGTAGACCAAATCATGATATTTTTACTGAAAGCGGTTCAAGCTTTTTCCAAATGGCACTTGATCATGTGCAAGCAGCTGATATGCTACCTTCTGCCAACCAGGACTGCTGCTGCAGCTTTCAACACTGCTGGTGCTGGTACCTGATGAAACTTTTAGGTAAACCCTGGGCAATTCCATATTCTGCAGTATGATCCCCAGTACTGCACTGCTCTCCCTCAAACAGCTGTGGAACGTACCATGAGTCCTACTTGCCCCTGGAGCCTGTCCACAAGTGGGATTACATTTTGCACTGCTGGTAGTCCTTTTGGTGGAAGGGTAGGATCTTGGATCTGCTGATTTGGAAGTCCTGAAGTTCCAATTACCCGTGTCTGGAAAACAACCACCACAACAGTTTTGATTATCTCTTGTCTGCTTCCATCTGAGAGGAATGGGCAGCGATTGCAGAAGACAGAGCGACATTAAAAAATTATTCTGCATTCACTTTCAGAGCATAAATAAATTTGAGATGGTCAGAGCTGGGCTCACAGACTTTGCCCACTGAGTAAAACCAGGTCTTGTTCTTTGTGATGAAGTGCTGGGTTAGGGCAGGCCTGGGAGCACACGGTATGGACACAAAAGCCACCAGGTTTTCCACCAAAGGGTGTCAAGCTGGATGGAAGCTGTTCCTAGAGAGCAGCCTGAGAAGGAGAGCGAGTGGAAGTGGACAAGGAAGCACAGGTTGCTCCCCAGGACCCATGTGGGGACTGTGAGGATCCCTGGAATGCAACTGGCACAGGCAGGGGCACAGGCTTTAGTCTCTCCAGAATCTGCAGAGGGCAGCAAGGTGGTCCTTCTCTGGTGCAAGTTTGGTGGATTAGAGCTGCAATTTCCTGCAAAGCCTCTCCCTTTACTTTTTGCTAATTGGCAGCCTCCAAACACAAGTAAGAATTATGTGATCTGTGGAAACCAAGCTGCCTGTTAGCCCGAGAGAAAGCTTATCCCTCCCTCCTCAGATGGGGGTTTAGCAGGCTGACCAGGCAGTGTGTGTTGGGAAACTTGCCCAGCTAATAAAAAAAAGAACTTCATTCCTCAAAGCTGCCAGACCACTGCCTTTCACCAGTGCTGGCAACAACTGGACCACTTGCCACAGTAAGGATTATTCACGTGAGTGTTCTGCAGGACTGGTTGTAGTATTGCAGCTACTTCAAATTATCAGAGAGTGGGGATTTTCTCCTTCTATCTGTTAAAGGCTGCTGATATTTTGTACACCTACCTTTGTTATACAATTGACATTAAGTGTATCTTTTTCCCTGTTTTCTGAATTGAAACAATTTTTCGCTTTACTTAGAAGAGAAAGGAGAAGGAAACACTGAAGGCTACAATAGGATAACACGGTAGATCTTTTTTTTCAGAGTAAATTGTGAGGGAGGGGAAATCACAGGAGTAAGCCCAAGTGCTTAGAACATCTGAATTAATGGAGAAGAAAAATTAATTTTATGTTGTTTCACAACATCTCTCTCATAAATCACCAGCAATTAGAACCAGCTAAAGCAGGATACATTTGTAGCATGTTTGTAGAGGCCACAATCTAGGAGCACCTACACAAAGAAAAAGACAAAGCTGCTTTGCTCCAGCAAAAAGAGAGGCTGCCCACAAACTGAAAGCACCATAAGCAAAGGAAATAGGTAACAGTTCTCTTGAGATATATATAATGAAGGAAAACCATCACAACTTTTATCCAAAGCTCCCTCTCTGTGAACCTGTTCTGCTAAGACATTTCCTGGGCATTGAAAAGGTCTTCCTCGTTCTTCAGTCTATTTCTAGCTTCCAATCCCTACCTAGATGGTTCATTAACTTTGATCACTAAGCTTGTTTCAACAAGTGAGATGGCATTAGCAGCAAAGACAGGTATGCTGAGAAACTTGAGGATAAATGTCTAGTTAGATGAGAGAGGGCTTTAGAAATTGCTGCAGATATTACCTGCAACAGATAATACTAGAACCATCAGTAATGGAACAAAAAGAGACAAGTATCACCAAACATCTCCTATTGACTTAGCTATTTTCATGTAGATACAATGATTAATAATTTTAAAAATTCTAATTTAAAAAGTCACATAAATCTTACATGATTCTGCAGTAGAGGAGGTATAAAGATCATCTGGACACTTTTTCAGTGGCAGAAGAGCTGTAATGCCCACAGCCACCAGATACACAGAAAGCAATTCTTGGGCAGGACAGGCAGGAGGTAGAGAGCACACAAATGTGTGCAACAAAACCTCAGCTCACACAGAACAGCACCCAGCATTTGTTCTATCAATGTGCAAGCCTGCTTTGAACCCGAGTCACTGAAGGTCTTCTACACACACAACCAGTCCAGCTGTTCAAATAGCTCCCTCCAAAAAGAATGCCAAAGCACACTGCTGACCCTGGAGTTACATGAAAACACAGAGTATCTCCAGTGGGAAGGGACCCATAAGGATCACTAACTCCAACTCCCTGCTCCTCACAGGACAGGACCAACCCTAAATCCTGGGACTGAGAGCATCCTAAACAGCAGCCCAGTTCTGGGGCCTGGCCTGCCCCTGGCCACAGCACCCCCATGTCCAAGGGGCTGTCCAGCCTTCCTAGGGAGCTTTGGGAGCTCCAGCATTGCACAGAACACATTGGTGCAGATCAATAACTATGAGGGCAAAGCTTAAATAACAAGGCAGAGTCACAGCTGTTCCTCCTCCACAACAGTAAGGCACTTTTCCTTCCATTGGACACATCCCTGTGGTTTTGATGTCTTTGCAGGAAAAAAATAAATTTAAAAAATCAGAGATTGAAGACCTTCAGAAGAGCAAGTAGGACACCAATCAGGTCCTCAGTACAGTTCTGATGTCATCATACTTATATACCAATATTCAAAGAAGTGTTTAAAATATATACATCTATTCTTTGCAACTGCATTCTGCAGCATATCTTTTAATGGTTCACAAAACTTTAGTTAATTAAATTTTACAGTAGGACAAGAAACTGCTTCCACTGGAAACACATACAGCAGCCTCCTCACAATTATGCAACCCATTAAGCTTCAGCAAAAACAGGCAGACTGGTAAACTACAGGTATGGAACCTGAATATTTGGCAGTAATTAAATTAAACACTACCTGAACAACATTCTCTCATATCCTAGATGAAAACAAAATAAAAAATAATAGGAAAGAAATTAGAGAAATGTGCTGGAGGCACTTAGACTGGATGCAGCTTCAGTGGACCCTTTCCCACAAGCTTTATCTCTAAGCAAAGTGGAAAGCTCATCAAACAGTTGCTGGAATTTGCACTCACAGACATAATTTTGTTTGTTTTAAAGACTGAGGAGCATTTGTTAACCAGCTAGCACAGCACAGATTCAGTGGAATCTCCTTCTTCCTGCTGTAAACTCATCGTGTAAACCATGAGCTGGTTTTCATTGTTTGTTAAGCCTCCATTTCCACTCTCCTCTTTGCCATTGGGATTCATTGCTTATTGGATTTTCTGTTTCTGAAAGAAAGTGGAGGAGCACACAACATACAAAGTAAAGAATCCTTTGTGCTTATCTGTAGAGCACAATGTCCACAATCAGCATCTCCTGATAGAGAGTAGCACAGGTCAGTTTTTAAAAATGGAAGACTTTCTGTGAGTGAATTCAGGTAAAAGGCCCAAAGATATCCACCTCTCTCAGCAAGCTGGTTTTGCTGCTGTTTTCTTGCAGATAGTTTAAACAATTATTGAATGTTTTCCTTTAGCCAGATGAAGACTTTTCTTGCTTTCCATACACTTGCAGACAACTTCTTCCTCCCACAGAGATAAGCTAATTGAATTAGAGGAGCAACTCAGCCTGCCCATGTTCTCTGGAGAGCTGAAGGGAAACGGGGAAGAGAAAAATCTGATCCAGAGATACAATTTTGTTCTCAAGAAAATGGAAGATATTTTTTTAGTCAAGATCAGTAAATGAGGTGCCATTTCTGAAACCTTGGATCACTTCAGTCCAAAGTGGGTATGGTTGATTTCTCATTAGCTCTTGCTTCAGCACTACCTTCTTCACTGTGTTTTTACTCAAGAGCTGCTTCCCCAAATACCACATTTATTATAGAGTTCATCCATAATATCAGACTGATAACTCACACTTGTGCAAAAAGACATGCCTCTCTAAAAGTAATAATAGGTTAAAAGCAGGTTAAAGTAAGGAGAAAAAAATAGCTTGTCCTTGATAAAAATAATATTCTTATGAATATTGTCTAAATGATAATTTTGTACATGGCTTCATACATCTCTGTCATTCTCCCAATGAATTTCCACCAGTAAGCTCAGCATTTCCAGCAGCACACCTTGCAAAAGGTGGGGAGGTTCTGGCACAAACTCTGTCCCTTCCCAGCCCAACCCAGGATCCCACCAACGTTCTGCAAGGGGCTGCAGAGCTCTCCCTGGTTTCCCAGTGCAACAGCAGGGAGCTGCACCTGTACCCATCCTGATTTGCCTTCTTTTCCTCCAGGTCACAGAACTTGATCTTCTAGCTTAGAAACACAGAAATTACCTTCATTGTACATGTAACAAAAAAATTACACAACCCATCAGTATAATCAAGCAGGCCAAATACACAGCAGAGACATTACAGCTTAGATGAGCATTAAAATTGAATTATGCCAAAAATTCAGAAGAGAAAGTAGTAATTTTATTTTAAATAGTCAGGTTTTACATAATTTGAAGCCTCATGTGATTTATTTAAACACTGTATCTAGTAAAATATTTTTATTTCAAGGAAAATGGAAAGCTGTCTGCTGCATGCAAAGGTCAACTTGTATTAAAGAAAACATATATTCTGCTGCCTGCTTTAACTCTTTGGGAGCTTCAAGCCCCACAACAGAACAGTTTGTGTCTTTTATAATAGTTATTAAGTCCAAAATTTTATATATTTTATACAGACTAGAAAGATTAATATGAAGCTTTCAGTATTATGCTGAAAAAAGAATCCTTGGAAGAGGAATTTGATAGTGAAAATATTCCAGTGTGTTAATGGAACACAGGTATAGTAAGAGAGAAGAGATCTGCTTTTCTCTGTTTGGAGATGAGAGGGAAGAGGGCAGAACAATTTCACTTTCACAACTCACAGTTCTCATACTGTAAAAACAAATTTGGTTGTTGTGAGAGTTGTCTTCATGTTCTGTAAAGCACTGAAACCCAAAATAAGCCTTGCAATTTTTTCAGCTTTTTTTCATCTGATGAAAAATAAGTACCTTATAACCAAACAAAATATTTAGTTAGACTTGAAATTAAAAGATGTGGTTTGTGCCTTGATTTTTTAACATGCTTGTAAAAGTGATATTTAGATATGTTTCAAAGTAAAACAATATTTTCTGTAAAAAACCCAAACAAAACCAGCAAAACCCAAATCAAATTCCTGAAACACATTTAAAAAGGAACATCAAGGTCCTGCGTATTTTCCAATTTTGTCTTCTTCAACTGAATAAATCCATCAGAAATTAGAGTTCATTACATTGATCCAGCCATGGATTTTCTAGCTGGAACAGTCCCTCCATTGGGGCACAGCTCTGTGCAGTGACCATGGGGACCCTCACACATGATCAGCTCCACAGGTGCTCACAGGCTGCTCAGGAACAGCCACAAGAGACCCTCAGGGTCTGAAATGAGGAGCCCCAGCCATCCTCAAATCAAATTTCAGCCTAAGTAAGGCCAGCAATGAAAAATCCCAGCTCTCTGTGTCTGAATCTCTCCAGGCCTGTGAGTGCAGCCCTGACTGAGGCTGCTAATGCATCTCTCCTCTTTTCCTTTTTGAATGATTCATCATTTTTCTTTAAAAGAAACCATTATCTAAAAGCACAAACGGGCTATGTAAAATATCCTCACAAATGTATTTGCACACACTATATGCTCTCATTTAGAAAAAAATTGCCTTACAGGTTTCATGTAAAAATAGAAAGCTCTTTCCTACACAAAGTTTGTTTTAGTAGTTGAGGTTTGAATCTTGTGACTGGGAGACTTCATGATAACCCACACAGTTATTTTGAAGTTTAAAGCAAAACTAAAACCTGCTGTACTCCATAGATTCTTAGAGTACTCTTCCATTCCAGCTTGTCACTTAGAGTAAATTTCTTTGTTGCATTTCTTTCTCTCTTTACTACCTTCCATAATATGTAGGATTCATTCTTAATTCCTCAATGCAATCCTTGTTGCTATTGTAGAGATTTAACAACCATTTGAAAATGACATAAAGCAGAAATTCAGGCAAAATTACCAAATATTAAAAACAAACAAAAAAAAATTTATGAAAGTAAAATCCTAGGTGGTGAATAATTAACATGAAAATCGGCCTGCTTACAGAAACTATATATATATTTAATATGTTATATATTTCATTATTTATATATTTTAATATTTTATCTATTTTAATTTTTTCCCACATGCTTCATGGCAGTGTTACCCTATGGACATAGTAACCAAGTCCACAGGACTTTTCCCAGATTCTTTCTGCAGTTTCCACCATGTTCCATCCCTGCCACTACTCACCCAAAGCATTCAGCACAGATTTCACAGGGTGCTGTTATCATCTTAGCATGATGGCACTCAATTGCCTCCAACTCAAGGAGAGAAGGAAATAATTAAATATTTAAATATATTTAATTATATATTATATATATATTTATATATTTATTTATATAAAATATTATATATATATATATATATATATATATATATATATATATATATATAATTAATTAAATATTAGTGTAAAGCCCTGGCTTTACACTAATACAATTTTTCTTTAAGTTTTCTCTAACCTTTATAAAGCACTGATATTTTCCTGGTGCATGTAGCAGTGAGCAGTGCTGCTGCCTCCCCTCCTCTGAGACTCACAGCTTCACAAGTTCTTTATTGTGATTTTCAATTACCAGAAGGAACCAAGAGATCAGAGAACAATTTTCAAAGGAACAACAAGTGGTTCACTTTAAAGTTCATTCCTAATGTTTGTGGCTTTTCATAAATCAATACAAGCAGGCAAGAACAACACAGCAGCTCTACTTTTGAATTTCTGATTGTCTGAATGTAGAACTGTACTACTACCAAATGTTCTCTTTAAACCATCTTTCCTTCCCTAATGCTGTGAAATTTGTCTGAGAAATTGTTTGAAATCAATTGGTTTAGAATTTGAGAGCCAAAAGATTTATATTTCTCATAAAAAACAAAAGCCAACCTGAAATACTTCACATCCAGTTTTCCACTGGGAATTTTAAGCTTTCCCTACTTTCTATCCATACCCCAAAAATGCCAAAATCTAACAAAACCAGGAGAAAGAGGTTTAATGCATAAGGAACAATTATCAGAGCTTTCAATACTAGAACTTTATACCCCTCTGCATCAAGCAGATAGATGATTTTCCAGAATGAATGGTATTAGCTATTCTATCATTTCAGGTTCACAAATCCAGGAGAGCAATTTCTTATTTCAGATTAAAAATCCCTTAATACTTTTCCACCTCAAAATCTTCCAGCTACATGATGGGATCTTGTGTCCTTCCATCTGGCATGCTGGGCCCCTGTCTGGTCAGCTCTGGGCTGACAACACCCCAAAAAATCAAAATTTAGGAATATCCTTTGCATTGGTGCAAAACAGTAGAAGCTTCATGTGACATAAAGTTTACATTCCTTCTAATCTCATCTCATAACTCTATTCCATGGGGACATCTTTATCAAGGAATAGATTCTTGGCCTAGGATGCTGAAATTAAAAATTCCTTACTAATTAATTTTGAGTTGGCACAAATCAGAGTCTTTTTAAGTTCAGTAGGAACTGTAAGTCTATTCTCCTTGTTTAACCACTTATAATTAAAGATAAATAAATAGCTCAGCTCTGTTTTTTCCCCAGATGAACGTACTGATTACCACAGTAGGTTTTTCTGCAGAGCTTCAGTCTGGGGATGTGAGATTTTTAAGAATCCAACTCTCCAAACACTTTCCCCTGAGAGAAGCGGGGATGGGGGAGGTGAATAGTTCTGAAAGGATCATAAAAACTTGCCAGCAATATTTTTTAAAAGCCAATAACTGTTTTTAATACTCAAAGATGAAATAGCTGTTTAAATGACCATGCTTGCAGACAACCCCTTTATAACACATTTGTGCACACTCTGGACACAGACACAGGACAGCCACACATTTAGTCAAGACTTTGTCTATCAGGTATTGTGCCCCTTTTGGCTCCACACAATTAATAGAATGTGTACCTCAGGCTGCATGGGCCAGCAGAACATCCAGAAGGCAAAAACCTCATTGTCAATGGGTTTACACATATTTGTACGTGGAAGGATTGGGGGCTTGGAGAAGTTAGACTTGGAAAAGCATATAACTAATGAAGAGTAAAACTAATAAAGTACTTTACATGATACACGCATAAGTGTTTTGCTGAACTCAGACCTGATAAATACCAGGAATAGGGTCTTTAATATTCTGGGTTTGAAAATGGACTATTAAACCACAATATTTTTAAGTTAGTAAAGCTTCCGCCTGAGGAAAAAACAAGGACAAAACCCCTCAAATATAAGGTCTGTCAGGAGTTTTCTTTTTAAATGTTCCTTGTTTGTGAAGTTTTGATTCAAGTTCAAGAAACTGAGTGGTACCAGTGGTCACAGAATTACAATAAACTATTTTACTACTGGAAAATGAAGCTGTCTTTTTTGAGTGCTCACCTGATAGGAATTCTGTTCCCTTGCCAGCAGCTTTGGAACTATCAAGAGGAGAGTTAGAAGAATGATGACACAACAAGCCTCTCTGTGATGGCTGTGTTCGCCCAGAAATCAGTTTCCATACACTGTGCAATCCAACTGCTCACTGCATGGACTTGGTGCTTTGGTTTGTGACCATCAGCGAAGCAGAAGAAACAACACAGAGGTTCCAGACAATCCCCTTGCTGAAAACATGTGGAATGATTTCATGCTTCACAATTGGCTCCAAGGAAGCCTCAGCCAAGTTACACTACTTGTTTTGCCAGTACCAGGAAGCAAGACATCAAAATAACCACAAAGAGTTAAACAATATCCCTCTGTTCCTGTCAGGCCGTGGCAGAGATGCAGCAGCCTGCTGGAGCCCCAGAGAGGTTGGAGCTGGCAAACAGGGATGGTCAGCACAGCACTTCCCCCTCTGCCCTGTCCCCCTTGCTTTGCTCTGTTCCTGCTGTTTAAAAACAGCACCCAGCTCTAGAAGGGCTGCCCAGCCACCAGAGCTGCAAACTCCCAGTGGGAACAGCTCCAGCTCTTCAAATCTCCATGCTCAGGGGTCCAAAAGCAGGACTTGACCTACAGCTGAAGAATTTTGGGAGCCACTTCAGCACTGCCTAAGCCCAGGAGCTGTAGCAGCCTCCTGATAGAAGCCTGATATCAGAAATCATTTAACCATTATACAAGTCAGCTTTTTCACAATCCTCATTATTCCCCATATGTATGGCACTACAAAGTGGCAGTAGAATGTATTTAAGCTTTTATCCAGATGCTCCTTGGTTTGTGACTGTCTTGAATTCACACTATGCCCACCTTCTAAAGTGCTTAAAGGGTGGCAGAAAGACATTAAGGCAAATAGAAGAATGAACAAGGGCATGCATGGCTGAAATAAACTAATTTTTATATTTAACTGCACACATACAGAAACTTGACCATGGTATTCAGTGATCTGCACTTTGTGAAGCACTGCTGTCCACAAACACAGAATTCAATAAATAGCTTTCAAGGTATTCATTAAATTTCTGGTGTAGATATGTAATGAATAAGAGGCAGCTATTCATTAGTATGCAATACCTGAAAATATCTGTTATCCCTCTTGATGAATCTGACCCAAGGTCTCCCTGCTACTGGGGGGAACTAATATTGTAGCTCACAGAATATGTGCTTTACCTCTAAGAAAGCAGAAAGAGCAAAATGAGTTAGCTACCCAAATAAGCAAGCAATTTACTCCAGATTTGTAAAAAGCTATGGAAAAAATTCCTTTTAGGAAAAGAGTTCACTGCATGCCACTGGTCTAAAACATCCAAAGAGCATTCAAGCCTTCCAAGATGCAGAAGAGGTGTCAGCTCTTCGTGACTTAGTCAGCAACAAGTTGTCTGCCTAACCCATTAAGTCTGTTGCCTATGAACCCTCCCTGGCAACAGGGAAAGGGAGAGAGGCTCCTGCATAAAATCCACTTCATCATTTCAGAACTCCAGCCCTGACTCATCCCTGCCACAGGCTTGCTTTTGGTTACAGAGAATTTGTTTTGTTTGATTTTAATTTCATTCTGAATTAGAGCAGCATTATTATTCTTGCCAGGAAGTAGAAGGGGTTAGTGTGCAGCTATTTCATATTTAAGCAAGATTGTGTTTAATGCTTTCAATTTTAGTGCCACTGCCTCTGCAGAATCCCAGATATTTCAGTGTTTGGTCACTGCCACTTTCTTTATCCCAGCAGGTTCCCAATGCAAGCAGCTCATACACTGCTATGCTGGCTCAGCCAAGCAAGACTGGCAGTTTTGTGTTTGCACTGCCTGTGTCTAACCAGAGCAGCAGCAATTGATGAACATTCTGAAAAGCAAAACCTCTAAATGCTCGAGAAAATAGCTAAAGCACTTGGCTCTCCAAAGAGAAGAAAAGATCAGATGGGTGTGCAGGGCACAAAGTGCTATGGAAGCCACTAATGGCAGAATGTTCTCCATGCACTGGAGGAACAAAGAGAATTAAAACACTGCTGCAGCTGCCCCCAGGAAGCCCTGTAGATTCCCAAATGGATCCACACTACCCCTGGCTTTATTCACAGATGAGCATTTACATTTACTGGTCATTTGCTGGAATGTTTCTCACAGTTGTTCTAATTTATGGACCAAGAGCCACGCTTCTGGACTCTTAAAAATTATTAAAATAAAAATTGGCAAGCTTTGCATTACCTCCCTTCCTGTTTTAACTCCAGAAAGGGCAATTTCTGGATGAACTAACTTGGGCACATCTCTGTAGTTTCATTAGGAAGAAGGATGCTCAAGCTACAGACTTTGAAGGGCAATTTCAAATCACACTTGGAACTCAAGGGAGTCTAACAAAGTAGAGGGCTATGGGTGTACAGAATGATGGATGCTTCAATGCTGAGTGTAAAGTCTTCTATGTTGCTTCCATATTAATGTTTTAACTCATTAGTGGGTTTAATTATGCTGCACAAGCTAAATATGGAGCTTTCTCAACTTATTCCTCAATATAAGTGATTTGGAAGCTTTTAATCTTTTCTGGTCAGAGTCTTTTATATGATGTGATAAAATAAACAAACACAAGCTAGAATAGCAGCCATATATTAATCTCTGAGCATTCCCAGAAAGGAAAAATCATCTCCTGTTTCAAGTTTCTATGCACCATTATAGAACCAGAAGAAGCAAACAGATCTGCATTCTGCACTGGAGCCCAAGGGGAGCCTCTGAGGGGAAAATGGCAGGGGTTCCTCTTCATAAAGGGAGAGAGGGATTCACTGAACAACAGATAAACAAAAAACTGAACACCACTTCCTGGATGCTAGTCATCTTCATAAACAACTCATTTTACTACACTTTTTTTAAACTACTCATTTACTACATTTTTCAGCTTTCACTTTTATCCCTTCTCTCTGATAAAAGTACCTGTAAACTCTTAGTTTGCATCCATGTCAGCTTTACTAGAATGACACAGGAAAAGAAACTGTAGTCAATGACCTTATATCAACTGGGCTACATTATCATCTAGAGATACAAATGAGGTTTGACACTTAGGTTTTCAATCAGGGAGAGTTACACATCTTCATAAATATCACCCAGGTTTATGCATGTCTACTGAAAACAGGGCTGTCCTGAAACTTGTTTTTCAAGGGGATGTTCTGAGTATTTAGTTTTATAACAAATTTAAATTATGTTTCCTTTAGTCGGAAGACAGATCTTTCTACTGATTTATCTGAATTTTTCTCAAAGGCAGTGGTACAATGTATGAAATGGGAATATGAGAATAAAGACTACTTGCAGAGGTCATATCAAGACAGAAGATAACATAATAATGCTGGGAATGGTTACACTGGAGCACAACCTGAGAATTATTTTTGGATAGTTCTGATTGTCTGCACATCATGAAGCTCTGGTCCCTTTTCAGTAGAGGCTCCGCTATCACCTTTGAAAATTAAAAATTAAATATTTTTAAAAGCACTCATGAGCTTTTGGAAGAGAATTCACAGAAAGGTTTCTGCACAATGATATGAGCTTCACAATGTCTAACTCTCAGTCAAACAAGGCTTAAAACAATCCCCAGGGCCCAGTTTGTGCCCAGGGCTCCTCCTCAATGCAGAAGGAGGGTTAGGCAGGGATGAGGTTCACACAGAGCAGCAGAGATGTCTTAAGGCTGCAGACACCAAGTGAGCAAATCCTCACTGCAGGGAGGCTGCTGCCCCCACTCTCTCCACTTCCAATACAAAGGCTTTTTCTGCCATAAACTACAGGGTACACCTGTCTTTTATGAAAAGCTGCAGGAAAAACTCTTTCTTTATCTAATAGCTCAGCAGTTAGAGCTCTCACAAAAGTTTTAGGACAGTTCTAATTCTTCCTCCAGCTAAGGTTCACATCTTTTACCCAGGGGAGCATGAGGCAGATACATCTACAACTTCTGCTGTTGAAAGCAGCAGAGGACAAGTGGGGAAGAGAATGGTGTGAGTATAAGGTGATAATTATGTGCTGATCTTTAAGATCCATCCCTACACAGAGTCCTGTCCTAGGGGCTGGGAACAGACTTCATTAGGCAGGGGACTTGCTGAAGTGCATGAGCTAAGGTGCAAATACCACTGTCACTGCTGCCTGCCCTTCTGGGGCAGGGCATCCAGAACATGCACAGGTTTTCCATCCCTGCTCCCCAACACCAAAATGTCCATCCTGTGGCATCATCAGGTTGTGGTTCCCACACCAAAAACAGCTCTAGGACAGACATTCCTTCCACAGACACGAGTTTGCTGATTGGCACCATCACACATCTCCAGTGGACAAAGATACAAATCTCAATCTTTACTTCCATGTTTGAAAACAGCTGTAACATGATCACTGTGACAGGACCTCTCAGGTCTTGATGAACTCTTATTAAGCAGAAAGTGAGTTGGAAAAAATGTCTTTTCAAAAGCAAATGAACAACTTGCTTCTCTGTGACAGACAGTGGTGTCCTCATCCCCCTGTGTTCCCAGCTTCTGTTGAAGTTGAAGTCCAAGAGAAGCTGGGATCCAGGAGACACCTCCTCCCAGCATTTCCCAAAAGCAGCTGCAGAGTACAAAGGGGAAGCAGGGATGCTGAGGAGCACAGTGACAGCCCCACAGTGCCCCAATTCCAGCTGGGAATCTACAGGGGCAGAGAAACTTTCCAGTTTAGATACAAATGAACCTCCCAGCATTACCCCCATAAGCAGTGTTGGTGTGACCATAATTCAGCCATCCCAGGAGGGTCACAGTGGGCAGAGGAAAATTCTGCTCAAATTTAATGAACATGCCCTTGACTGGTTTAGCTGCTTAGCTCTACTTTTAAATTAAATGGGCCAGCTTCAACTCATTGCTCTCCAATATTTGGGGAATTGTCATGAGACTGCTAAACACACTCAAAACTTCCAGTTTAGCTCCTCCTAAGTTCTATACAATCTCAGTCCAGTCAACCCTTCCATCTCAGACCTTGTGATTGCAGCTCCTAAAAAACATCTTCACTGCCAAAAGGTTTGGCTGCTCCTGCTGCAATAGTTCAGGTGTCACCATGGCCTAGAAACCTCCTGCAAGTTTTCAGTAGCCACTGGTATAAGAGTGCACTGCAAGCTCAGACAAGAACTACAGATACACCAGCATCTGAGAAAGTCATTGCAGTTTTTTACTGGTTTGTGTTGCAGTGAAAAATAATTATTTTGAGAATGCACAACAAAAGGATATATAATTCATAAAAGAAATCAATTTATCTTTATAATAAAAACTCTTGTGCTTAAAAGTATGATGTTCAACATAATTTTTTTCTGACTCAAACTATCTATGGATGCTACTTTTGGACAGACAAAAAAGTTTCTAAGAGTCTTATTAGGAAGAACTTTCACACCTCAACACTTCCAGTAAAAAACAAGATATAATTTATACTCTTGGTGCTTTAAACCTCTTTCAGCTGAGAAAATTACAGTGAGTAAAGTATTTGAAATGTCAGACATTAGTACAGACGTTGTCAGACAAATAGTATTAATTACAGGCAATCTCAAAAAATCAAATAATTTTTAAATTAAAACTTGATTTAAGTTTCTTGTCAAAATAAGAAGATTGCCTAGGTCTTAGCTGTATTTAGGCAAATGTCAGCAGAGTTTTCAGGCCTGGAGGAAAATATTAAGAGTTTGGTGCCTCTAGTTTTGCCATTCATGTTCCTCATCTGATTGAATTCTGTCCTCAACAGATGCTTGATGAAAAAGCTCAGCTGACACACATTTTTACAACTACTCTAAGTCTTGGTAGGGGAAAAACCAAACTAACACAAAACAAAAGTGGGAAAGGTACCAGAGCAACATGGGAGACAGAGAGACTGCATATTTTCTCTTTTTCTGAATTATAGAGAATTAAAAGGCTTAACATTTTAGAAAGCAGCTGTACAAGTCTGCCTGCAAATGCTGCAGAGAGGAGCAGTTCAGCTGCCTGTGAAGCAGCTCTGAGGCAGAGGGGCAGTGCTGGAAGGAGCCACTGACCTGTGGGTGTTTCTCCCAGGGCACAGAGACATTCACATGAAACACCTCAGCCTCGGCAGCGTTTCACAATTGTTTCACTACAGCTTGAGGTGGAAAGACTGACAAATACAAAGGCCTTGTCTCAGCTCCCATCTCAGTAATTCCAAACTTCCACTGGCTTGAAAATTGTCAGAAAGGGTTGGTCTGTGAGCGAGGCAAATGAGCTCACCTGCTCCTCCCATAGAGCCAGGAGGAATTACAAAGCTGTCAGCCAGGACCTGTGCTTCAACATTTTATTTCTCAGCACACACCCCTGGCATGGCACTGTCCCCTTCACCCACCATCCTCAGGGCTCTTGACCAGATATTTTAACCAGGAAGCCACCTTTATTAAACGTTCCCTGAGAGTTTTACCTTTTCATTATGATCATCTTTGTGTGATGGTATTCCAGGAATAGCTGTGTCACAAACCAGAACAATAACTAACTCCACCAGATGGTATAAATATGTCTGACTGATTACTCCAAAAACACAAAATGCAACTTTTCTCATGGTTCTGTTCATTAAGACTGGCAAAGGCTTGTATATTTGCTTAAATCCTGGCTGAATGCAGAAGAAATACTGCCCAGAGCTCTTGCTACACTCATTGACAATTCTTTTACTACAATGGAGAGTGGAAGGAAAGCAGAAATGGTGTGGGTGTTACCCTGCACTGATACACTGCATGCACTCAGTCCAGCTGCAGAACAGAGACTGGGACCAAGCCTTCAAGGAAGGAAGCACTCTCTGCTAACACTGGATAAATGAACACAGAGACAAGATGTGCTTACAGAGCTGCAGAATTCTTTAACAGCAAAAAAGGGATTTTCATGTACCAGACTCAAACTTCAAGAGTGCTTTAAGGAAACTACATAGAGTAACAGAGGTCATGGCAGTTCTTCTCTAATTTATCCTTAACTGCAAGCTAAATTCCTTTCTCTTTCTAAAACCAGAGACAAAAAAGCTGAACAGATAAACTTCTACACATTGCATAATTTGTACAGCTCATCCTGCTCTTTAGTGAAAAACTTGGATGGAAATGCTCTTGACTCTAAAAAGAGGTATTGCTGTGATCCCAAAGAGAATTGTTTGAGTGCATCCAGTTAAAAGACATGTGGCAAGAACTAAGGCTTTCTGTATTTTCAGAACTGGAGTGCAAACATCACAATTCATCTAAGACATTCTTCAAAGAGCCTCAGAACAAGACAAAACTTCTCACATTCTTACCCTAAGACATGAATTTTTCTTTTTCCTTGTGCAAAAACATTTCCAAATCAGAACTTTCACAGACTGGAAAACTTAGCAGACTCTTCACATAAGAGCAGGCTTGATCTAAAGCCCAAATATATTCATTTTTGGATTTTAAGAAGCATGGATAGCAGGAATCTTATTTGTTCTATTCCCATGCTATCATTGTTTCATCTTCTATTCCCTGTTGCAAAATTAAATTCCATGTGATTTTCGTACACTATAGACAAGAAAATCCCTGAAAGAACTTTTTATTGATTAGACTTCTAAGAAAATCTTCTCAGTCACTATAACAATGAATAATGACTTCCAAATCCAGGCCTACAGAAAGAAGTTCCAGAAAATCTTGAACCATACAAGTAATTTTATTAATATGTTTCATCATCCTTTTGGTTTTAAAGCTCTCTTTAGATTTTCTTAAACAAACTCCTTAATTGTATTTTAAATATTTACAGGTGATCTTGATACACCTTTTGTATCAACATAAATTTAGATAAGGGTGGGGTTTTTTTAGATTTACTTGCTTATTACACCACAATGATGTGACTCTACACATATCCATTTAATTGAATTCACACTGCTTGGTGTTACTTAACATACTCTGAGCAAACTCAGGCAGATAAACTGGTTTTCAGAAAAAATAATAAATTTCAGTGGCAGTTTATAATCAGCTTTCATTTCAGAGTCCTTAATAGTTCAGTAGTTGGTTTGTTAGTGCTACAAAGAAGCAGTTATTTACAGCAGCTCCTTCAGAATGAGTTTTGAAAGGAGTCTCCAAATTCCATTTCAGCAAATGCTTACCTTGAGGTCAAGTAGGAGTTCTCAGCTATAGTAAAATGCCACACTCAATTTTCATTAAAAAATTGGGCTGTAGCAACAAAAAGATAATAAAAAAATCCTCCAAGGGAACCAAAAAAGAAAAAAAAAAAAGGAAAGAAGCAGGTCAAACTAAGAATATCAGTTTGGGAAAATAAATCAAAGAAACATCAGAATAAAAGAATAAAAAGCCATCTGTTTACTCTTACTCCTTCATGAGGAAATATCATAGCCTTTTATTATACAATAACACAATTTTTTCATAAGATTCCTACCTCATACAAAAAAAAAATGTAGGTTTTCATTCTGTGCATGCAACTCCTGCCTTACTTGCCATGAAATCTTCAACCTTTAAAGAAATTGTCATTTTTGCTTTGTTTTCAAACTTATTTTACCAATTGTCTCTACAACATTCTCAGTGCTTTTTTCAATGGCTGCTTCAGTTAAGACTGGGAGCAGTATAAGCACATCCCTATGCACATATGCAATTATAGAGCAAACAGGCACCACAAGAGTGCAGTAAGAACAAGAGCCAGCAAAATTGTCATGAATTTCTGGATTGAAAAAATTATTTTCTAGATAATCTTTATGTTAAGAATTTATGCTTCTTCCAAATTTCAGTACAGTTTAACTACTCCAGTTATTTTCAAGGAAATGGACTTCACACTATATCCTTTTTGGTCTTTCTGGTTTAGCCTTTATTTTTTATCATTTCTTTTGTCACTCTCCATTTATCACTGTCCCTCCTCCTTCCCCAGCTATCTTTAATGCGTTTCATTCTCCTGGAGTATTTTTTCCATCTCAGTTTCATTCCTGTCTCCTATTTCTGGTTCAGCCTTGAAGTTCCAAGTTGTCTCATTTTCACAACAGAGTTTGTCACAGATCAAGCACCATCTCAGCTGCACCCTTCTCCCACCCTTTTGATCCCTGCAACTTTCATTGTTTCTCTGAGCAGAAGGCTTTGAAAAGGAGTGCTGGATTCTGATGCCAAGGCAGAGATGCTGCTCTCCTCTTACTTCCTCTCAAAAGAAGTCAAGAAGAAAATGAAAAAACACAGAAAGGTGGTTTTTTTTTTCAGATTCGTCAAAACTTAGGGAGCACACAATTAAAAATTACAAAATTTAATTTGTGAGAGTATCTTTGTATATCTGCTTCAGTTTTTATGGATATAAGGCAAAGCTGAGGAAAAAGTAGACCCCAGGAACACATAGATCTTACATAAAATGAAATACTGGACTTGAACATCCTCTGCTTGTGTTACACAAACACATAGATCTTACATAAAATTAAATACTGGACTTGAACATCCTCTGCTTGTGTTACAGGCAGCCCACAGCTGCCTTGTGCCCTTTGAAAGAGCCCCATCCTTGTCTCCTTGGCAAGATCTCCTCACAATCCATTCATTAATTTCATTAATTTCAATTTGAGTGGAAGCAGCACCTTAAGCAATAGATCTGAAATTCAAGTGTGTGCAGCTCTGCATTGTGGTCTGTTTTGGTCTGTTCTCTGATTTCCATGGGAGCAGGTGAGCAGCTTTGGCATGGTCACAGATTCCAAGTTCTCCCTTGCAGGGCTCCATTGGGGCTTGGATTGCAAGCCCTGGGGGTATGTTAAGTAACACAAAAGGAAGATCTGGATCAAAAAGAAGATCCTTCTGCTATATTTGATAATGAGAGAGGTAACCACTTCTTGTCAGACTCCAATGCAAGCCTTACATTCTAGGGACATGCTTATTCCATGATAAAGGCAAGCTCTTTGCAGGGAGAAGCAAAACCCACACAAGGGACAGCATTAAACTTACTTCTAGTATTTGTGTCCAAAATTCACATAATTCCTGCAGACTCAGACTGAGTAACATCAGCAGTAGCATTTTTGGTGGTTTAAATTTACTTCTAGTATTTGTGTCCAAAATTCACATAATTCCTTTAAATTTACTTCTAGTATTTGTGTCCAAAATTCACATAATTTCTGCAGACTCAGACTGAGTAACATCAGCAGTAGCATTTTTGGTGGATGTTCAATTCCATGTCAAACTTTCCCTGAACAAGGCAATCATGCTGCTTCTTGGCTGTGAAGCTCAAAGGAGATTATTCCTCCACCACATATTTCTGAGCTTTGCAATCAAATGCTTTCTTTGGGAGATGGAAACATTTGAGAATCATGTTAGACCACAGAGAAGCATCTCATCTCCACTGCATCATCTCTGCACCTTTTGCAAAGGCCATTGCCAAGGAGTTGTCACTCCCATCTCAGGGAGCCTTTGGAAAGGCCATTTACACTTTTGTCTTTCTTCAGGATTAGATTACTCCAATTCTTTATTGACTGCCATGCACAACAGGGCTCTGCACAACCTCCAGCAGGCACAGCCTCCTGCTCTGGCTTTTGTGAGAAAAGGATGATTTGAACATATTGTGCTGATTGCAAAGCCTTTCCATCAGTGGCAACAAAGTCAATGAATTGATTATAAAATTGTTCTGTTTACTCAGGGCACAAATTATGGTCACTGCCTTTTAGCTGCTGAGTTTAATTGGAAATAACTAGCTGAATCCTGACAGAAATCCTGTGCTTATGGGACATGTCACACCCTCTCTTTTCCCAGCAGTGCTCCCAAGCTGCTTGAAGCAAAATATGGCCACTAGAAGCTCTTAAGACCTACTGTTCTACATTTCCTAGGATGAATGGGGTTTGTCTTCCTAAAATTGAAGCTGAAAAAGCCCCCACGCTTTCTGGCAGCTCATGGTGTTAAAATTGATTTTATGGGGGGCTATTTCACTCAAAGTACTGATTTCTGTGTTTTATTAGCCATGATTTTGATTGTTTGCTGTATTCACTCCCAACTGCAGGATTTGGATTATCTTCTACCCTCTCTATTGTCTACCAAGATAAATAGCCAGTTGCACTTCATGTAGCAGGAGACTCATTGCATCCCTTACAGACCACACTGTTACTCACATTTACTCTGTTAATTCCATTAATGCTTCATTTACTTCTGTAAATTAAGTATTGCTCAACTCAAACTCAAGCAGTTTCCATCTATGAATCTAGAGTTAATACTCATTGTCCTAGACAAGTCTTTAGCCACTTCTGGCTCTCAAACCAACAAAATTCATTGTGCTCAACCCAGCAAGGCATCATTTCTCCAGAACTGTAGGGTTAATTAGGAAATACACACACAAATATATATATATAAACACCCCTATATATTGGTTGTACTGAGAATATCCATCAAAGCTGAAGCTCTGATTGCCTTTCCAAGTTCACCAGAGGGTTTTTCCAGCCCTGGTTCCTAGTTGCAGCTTCCTGTCCCCAGAATGCCAGATCATTTCCCAGAAGGTGCTTCAAACCCTATTTCTTCTGGGTCTGGTTCCTTGTTTGATGAAGAGAACTCTCCTGCCCACATGCCTCCTGATTCATTATAACATGCTTCAACTGTTGTTCATTATTTGATGAAGCAACAGAGAGAGAACTGCAGCAAGTCATCTACCTCACAATTTGTTTTCATGATTCCCTGCTTGTATTTGTTCTTGTTTACATCTTCAGTTCTGTACAATGGGGTCCTGTTAGTAAAGCACAGCATAGCAAGGAACACTGAGCAAGCCAGGAGGACTCAAAGGGCCTCTTAACACATTTGCAGTGAAAATTTCCTGCAGCATAATAGGCTTGGTGCCCACTGACACCCACTAGAAAGTTGACTAGTGACAATTTGTTATTCTAGTCAGACTTGTTCCCAGCCACTCCTGACATTCAGAATTGTAGTAAGAAAGTATATTTTTATTATACTGAAAACACTCTTTGAAACAGATTTAGAATTGCAGGAGATCTATTGATGTAATTCATCTCAGCTGAAACTACAGAGCAGTGTGAGGCTTTTCCTTCCCTTCTGTGTTTGCATATTTGACAGTAGCTGTTTCTGTATGCTTAAAAAAGTGATGTGTCTGTCAGTTATTATTTAATTCTCCTCTCAATCACATTAGGCTGAACAAAGACAGGTCAATTACATACTATTCTTTAAAAGACACTTTCATTAAAATCAAGTTTGATCAAGAATCAACATTATTTGAAGTCTTTTCTCCTGTCATCCCTAAAGCACACAGAGATTAGCACTGAAGTTCCTTAGCCAGAAGCAGAGGAGAGACTGCCTTCCCTAACCTTTCCCTGGAGAGGAGGACATGGCAAATGCAAAATTGCCATCTTACAGACTGTGGTTTTGGTAGGATGGTACTACATTTTCTGGATAGATTTTGACCACATTGAAATTATATTAAATAATACAAAAACCCATCAAAATATTCATAGGAAGATGGGCTCACTTTTGTGCCCAAAATGTATCTTGCAGAATTTCATCTGCTGTCTGAGGATGTTTTTCCCAAAGCTTATGTAAATATTAAAAACTCTTAAATATTTGTTACATGCAAATGGCTTACCAGAAGTTAAAAACAGTGCAGAAGATTGACATCTGTAAGAATTACTTGGGGAAAAATAGAAAAAGAAAGAATATCTATTTAATAAAGAATCCAATCAGGTTGAATTAACACAAGTTTAGTGTACCTGCTGTTCCAAGAGTAAATCTCCACAAGAGCCATGCTGGGAGTGGAGCTGGGAGATTTGGGATGCAGAGGGCACAGAGGGGATGACAGAAGATCCAGGCCCTTTCATTTAGCTGGTAGTTCATGACCAGACTGCATTACCTTCTACTTACCTGCTTTTAGTGAGGAGAGCAGAATACATTTCCTTTAAGCCTGATTTACGTTTGCAGTCTGCTCTCATGCATTTTGGAGAAGTTTTGAAAGACAGAAGATCAATGGAGGACTTTAAACAGAAGATCACCCCCTCTGAAGGTGAAGCAGAAACTGGGACAGTTTCCAAATGTTTAACAGAATCATCTAATACTTCTGGCAGCTCCAGAGATCATTACAGTCTTAAATGAGAAAGCAAATCAGGGAAATATAGCCAGGACATTTAAGGAAAAGACTGGCTATTTAGAGAATTAAATACAAAAAGTGTATCAAAAGAACACTACACACTAAAAAAATAACTGTGATGTTGAAATCTCTGGCAGCTAAAATTATCATGACAATAAAAAAGAAGAGGGAAGACCCTCCCTCTGTGCCAGAGCACCACTCAACATGGGAATGGGAAAATGGAGTGGTGTCACATCCCTGCTTTCAGCTCCTTACCACTGAGACAGGTTGCTCTAATTTATCCTGGCTCCTTTAGGTTACTCTAATTTATGCTATCCATGAATGACTTAAAGAATCAAAGGCCAGACAAGGATCAGCAAGCAGAAACTAATTTCTGTCCACTTAAAATTCTTTCTTTCAGGCATTTGCAGATGAAAATCTCTTTGTTGGTGCTGCTTCACCATTTCAGAAGGGCTGATAAGGTGGTAACCAATCCAGCCTTCCCTCTAGAAGCCTTAGTTGTCTACCATAAGAGAGATTTGTTTTTTCTATTAGAAATAGAGCATTTGGAGAGGTTTACATACACAGATCTTTCAGTGTTACATGTTACTTACTCCCCAGACTGTCAGAGCAATTTAAGGTATTAGTGCAGGTGATGTTTGGAAACAGAAGAGATACCTTGCAGAAGGTCAAAGAAAGATAGAGACATTGCCTGAAGATTGTCACAGAGGTGAATTTCACACAGCACAATAAAAAAATAGAGCATGGAACAGAGCTGCAGAAGAAGAAAATTAAACAGTGAAAGGAAAGGACAAATTCAGCTAAACATACATTACAAAACTCAACATTCTAGTGTCAATGAGCTACTAATCTCAAAGAGAAGCAGGTTTCATCATGGTATATTGTTTCTTTCCTCCAAGATAATGCAGATTTTCAGAATTAACCCTTCCAGCTCCTCCATTGTAGGTCAGTGCCACACAGGAGCTAAATCTCCTCAAAATCCCACCAAGAACATGCCAGCTTTGGTCACAACAAAGTCTTCATGCCTGCAACAACTTAGCCAAACCAGAAAACAACAATTTCTGTGGAAATGTATACTCTTTCTAGCTTTGTGATACCTATTTAGAGGAAATGCCTTCAAGTGAAAAAGCACTTTGGGGCACTTTGGGGCACAGAACCTCATCCCATGCACAGGAAAATGCCCTCCCTGTTACCCAGAGATGCTCCCAGCCCGTTCCCACAGCCTGCCCTGAACAAAAAGGAACATGTGCACAGGCAGAGCTGACAGAGGTTCACAATACAAACAGATGCTGTGAATGCTGCCTGGGCACTAATCAACAAGCACCAGGGTTTCAAGAACAACACATTTGCAGAGTGATTTTTCTTATTTTAACGTGCCTAGAAGTAAACAAAGCAACTTTCATTGAGGGGTAAATCACATCTATTTGTAGTACAAAGTCCACAGGACTCCTGTCAATCACAAGCAGTATAGAAACATTCATAGGCTAATCATGGCTAAGCTAATTTTGGCTCTTTCAGAGCCAAATTATGGTGGCTTGTGCCAAACCTTATTATAAATTAATTGCAGTCCTAGTGCACAGTCAGGAATTCGAAAGGCAATACAGAAAGGTGTTGCTGCACCTGGACACCATTCAGAGTTCTGCTATTCAGTTTTTCATCTTAGCTAGAAAAAAACAAAGCACATCAGGCATAATGCCATTAAAATTGATACCCAAACCATCCAAGAAATTACTGCAGAATGTTTTGACAAATTAGGCATTAAAAGTCTCCTTTTGCAACTCAGATGCTTTGGAAGTAAAGACTGAAGAATAGTTTGTGGTAGAATTCCCAACTGGTCTTTCAAGTCCTGCTCCCCAAAAAACCAAAAATGATGTTGAGTGCAAACCCACAGCCATGGGGCAAGCACAGAGCCCCTTGCTCTGGGTGCCCACTGGGATGCACCTCCCTGCCCCAAAGAACAGCTCACATGCAGCCATCTCCAACTGCTTGGTGCTTCTTTTGACAGAAGGAAGCAAAGTTGACCTAGTTTTGACAGTTTTTGATGAGATGAGGCTAAAAATGTTATAAGGAATTTTTGCTGAGAAGAATTTGTCCATAAAGACAAAGGTTCCAGCAATTGTTCTTCCAGTGGCCAAGGGGTTTGGGCACTGCAGGTTGAAGCCTGTTTAAAAGATCAGGAGGGAGAGTAGAGATCAAATTCATTTGAGCTCAACTCTGCCCAGCAGCACACTGCTTGTTATTGCTGCAGCTAGGAACAGGGAGCAAGGCAGAACTGTTCCCAGAACACAGGAGGATTTTCACTGGGTAGAATACAGTGTCCAGGTCACAACACAAACTCTTCCTAGTTGATTTTGGCCCAACTGCAGTACTCAGTCTTTCCAGTGGTCTGAAGACAACTGGCCAGCTGATCCTAAAAACCCTCCCCACCCAGTCAGTCAAACAAAAAACCATGTAGAAAAAAAGGAGATTTTGAACCAAGAGTAAAATAAAAATAAAACATCCAGAAAGAAAGCACCCATCTGTCCTGTAATCAGTCCAATACATTGAGAGATCACCTGGTAGCTGGCCAGTCTACCTGGCAATGACATCATTTGTTAGCAGAATCCCCACTGCTCCCAGGGCTGCTGGCATTTTGGATCATGTAATTTCAAACTTCTATAATTATCTGCTAAATTAAAAGAAGGACTAACTTCACACAAGTTTTTGGCCTTGATCTGATAGCAACACTGGCCTACATGCTTAGGTCTGATATATATATAGCAAATACTGCTAAGCTTGTCTTAACATCTAAACCTAAATATAAGCAGCCCCTTAAGCATTGCAGTGCCTCTGCAGAAGGACTTTTTTGCTCTATAAATTTAATGAGTAATGCTATCATTAAGTCAACAGCCTAAGAAATGTATTATTAACCTCCTGAAACATCAAACTTGTTATTAAAGCTAAAATTGAAGTCACTTGTTTTTTTGACTGCCTGACTTTTGACAAATTGATCCTAATAATTTTCTTGACTTAACTGGTATAACACACTAAAAAATAATACAAAATTGGGGTTTCTTTTATTTTGCCACAAATACATAAATCTCCATATCAACTCTTCTGATAGAAACAGCACTGAAAGAATCATAAAAAATCTAGACAAAAAAAAGCAAGTTTAAGGATGTTAATGGTAAATAAAGATAAAACAGAAAAAATAATTTCTTCACTGCCTCCAAGGTCTCACTGACTTTTACTGACTTAAAGGATAAAAAAGGAAAATTCAGGGAAAACCAGGACCAAACTGAAGTACTTGGCAGATTTATTTAAGAAAAGAGCCTATTAAGCCACTTAAAAGTGAACTGATATGCATGGGTTATCATCTACTCCTTGTCTTCAAGGTTAGAGACTGTTTAGCAGAACTCTGCCAAACGCCAGTTATCTGAAGGGAGCTAGAAATCATCTCTGCTGATGACAGACCTCTGAGCAGATGGTAAGTAAATCAAGGTCCTGATGTGAAATGTTAAAGCTTTTATGCTGGAAGACACTGTTAAAGCATTATCCAGGTTAAATCAGATTCTGAAAAATACCAGTTTACCAGTAGGCAGGCGTGAAGTCTTCCACTGAGGAATTCTACAAGTTTGGAGGCTTGGTTTATTTGGGGACTTTTTTTTGTTTGTTTTTTGTAGAAAATACTCTAACAGAATATTTTAGTTGTAACTTAGTTGGGTTTTCTTGTTTTTTGGTTGTTTTTTTTTTTTTTGTTTGTTTTGTTTTTTTTTTTTTTAATTTTGAGCAGCCATTGAAGTAGTCCTAGCAAAAGGGGAAGGTGAGCAAGGGAAGGGCCATTTTCTTGCCCTTAAAATAATTTCTCATCTTTTTTCTTTAAGCCAGCAGGATATAAGAAAGGCAGGCATCACTGAGAATATAGTTGGGCAACATACTAGATTTTCTTCTAAAATTCCTACTTAGATGTGCCCAGGCATTTAAAACAGTATCTTGGCACCTCAACCTCTGGAAAAGATCTAATACCACAGAAATAAAATAAACACTTTGCTCTGCTTTGAAGAGCACAGTTATCAAAGAGTCTCTGCTAGACCCACGTGGGAAGGCTGGAAAAGCTCTGTAAGTAATTCTGTGTAACTACAGATGGGGTGAACCAATTTCATTGAAGCAGAGGAAGCAATAATGCTCCTTTAATTTGCAGGGCACAAATCAGCTTGACTACCAAAGCTAAAGCACCAAAATTCAGTGGCATCACTAGGAGAGAGCAGCATTCATGGATTTGATAATTTGGACTGCTAAAATTCATGATTAACCTATATCAAATAGAGATTATGACTTAGAGACTTGGGTCAGTGCCCCATCATGGTCCATGGCTGATCCAAGCCCCTCCTGTTGCAGGAAATTGCCTTGACAATCATGTTGAATGGATTGACAACACTGAACACCTGATCCAAGTTCATGGCTACACACACAGCTAAATGCCACCAAAACCTTTGTTCTGCAGCCACAACATTCAGTTTCTCCAAACCTTGAAGTCCCTATGGGAATACTATGTGTAAGGGCTCATTATAAAAAAAAGCAAAAACAAACAAACAAAACCCAGCCACAAATCATTTCTAGAACATATCCATATGGATTTAATAAATTACAGAAAGTCACAAGCTACCAGAGACTGCTCTTTCATTGGAGAACACACTAATACAGAATATTTTTTTTTAAATTTTTCTTTGGACACTTCAACTTGCAACCCAAGTATTTATGTAGCAGCTTCAGAAACAGGTTTTGCATGCTCTTCTCAGGGACCTGAAAAGCTTCACGTGGCTAGAGATTGCACTATTGCTTTTTCTTATGTAGTGGTGTGCACTGTTCTAGGCACAAATTTTAAATTTCTATCCTGCCAGTAGTGTGGCTCTACCTTCTCCCCCCAGCCCCCATCTTGCACAAGAAGATCCATAATCCCTGTGCTAATGCTCCCATTGTCCTTTAACTTCTGGAGTCAATTCCAGCTTATGCTCCAAGGAATGGGGGGAGGGAGAAAGAAAAGTACATTTTTGACAAAGACCCTAAGTGATGAATACAGCTACAGGGGGGAGAGATTCCCCCCCAAAACCTTTAGTCTTTTCACTCACTCTCCAAATGCACTGAGATTAATAATGCCTCTGGGCCACTGTATGCAGAAAAAAGATCATAATTGAATACCCTATTTTGATGGGCAAGGAAAAAGAAAAGCAGACAGACAGACAGGGCTCAAAGGCTGAATTGGCCTGGTTTGGCTTTCAGCCCACAGCACCTACAATTATCCTGCAATGATTTTTATTTATCTATTTAGTGTTCCCACTAGGCAGAGAGGGAATCTAGTATTAATTTAGTGCTCGTGGTTAGAGAGAGAGAGCTTTAAATTGAAAAATGTTATTCAAATGGATAATGAAATGTGGTTGGAGCCTTAATGTCCTGCTTTGAATGAAAATAGTACAAACCATAGCTCTTCTGCAAATGTTTTACAGTCTCAGAGTTTATGCAGAAATTCTGCTAAATTACATTTTTACAGAACAGCCTTACCAATGTAGCACCAGCAGACCTTTACATAGACAAGCAGCTAAGCTGTTGCCAAGCATCCCAGAGCTCACAGCAAAACAAGAAGTGAAGGGCAGGAGCAGGAGAGAAAAAGCAGCTCTGACATAAATGAAGGAAAGGGTAAAACCTGAAAAGCAGGATGACACCTCCACAGCTATTCACTTGTGGAGTCTACATGAAGCCATCTAGTTTGCTCCTAAGCATCCTTGACAAAACATCCTCTTCCAAATTAGTGCAGGGTGTTATTGCTGGGAGATTCTGTTTCCTGAGGACCTTGCCAGTACCAGCATCTGCCCATGACCCTCAGCAGCACAGGTGACAGGAATAAGAGAATGAAACACCAAACAAAATTCTCTTCTTTAGATCACAGCAAATTTAGATGAGCTCCATAAAAAGCACCTGCTTGAGTTAAGCTACTGCTCTCTTCAAATGTTGGAAACTGCACTTCATGATAGGAAATCATAGCATAAAGGAAATAGTTGCTATTTTAGCTGTAATTATTTCATAAAAGCACTCAAGAAAATATGAATACAAGACTGCTTGAAAAGAAAAGGTATGTGGGGAAATTCAGGGAGGTAGCAGAATGCTGATTGTGCAATCAAGAACATGCAAGTGTTGCTCAGGACAATTGAGAACGATGGCTTGAACAAACACAAAGACATTTCTTGACTCGTCCACAATTTGAAGTTTAAAATATATCCCATAAATCTAAGGATCGAGCTTAACTGCCATGGAACACTAATGCTGCATTCCAGAAAATAATCTAAATTGATTATTTTAACTCTATTGTCACTGTTTTTTTGAAAAGACACTAACCACCACAATTGCTCCATTACTTACCACAGTGCATAAAATGTCTAAGGCTTTGGAAAGCAAATAACAGAAAAATATGGATTAAACTGATAAAAATGATAATTCCAGACATGATTAGATTCACTGTGTTGTGTAGCCTGCACAGCAGGTGGGGGATCCTTCAGAAGAATTAGAGAAAGGTTTAGGGAAAGCAGATTAATGGGGAAAAGATTAAATGGGCTCTAAAAGCAGGACAAAACATATTTTTAAAATGACAATTCTAACAGCAGTGCTTAGGGATGCTCTGGAATGCAAAGTACACATACTCCATTTAAATACCAGATGCACAAATGTCTCCTACTTACAATTATGCAGTGCATTGTATGACTTTAAATCATAAGCTGAATAAGCATTTGACATTAAGTGGTGCCAGTGACAAATATTAATCAAAATATAGCCAAAGAGTTTCTAGCACGCAGCAGTCAAGCTCTATTTTGCCCTTCTCTGCATGCAACTTTCTGCAAAACTCATCCTACAGATAAAGGCCTCCCAATCTGTTTCATTTTCAACAGCAATATATTTCTGGATATAAAATGAAACACAGTAACAGCAATTTCTAGAATACTGAATAATGCACGTTGATGCCACAGCCCTCTCTTCAGTGTTGAAGGCTTCCTATCTTCTAATAAGATGCTGTGCATGAAAATAGTTAAGAACAGAAACCACAGTGGAAAGGCATCTTACTAACATCATCTCACACAAAGAACATTCCCTTTTCCTCCAAATCATCCTGGATATGTGTGTCACCCAAGGCTGACTGGTCAGGAAATGCACAAAAGGTGGTTGGAGGTAGAGCTCTTGGAGCTGCTTGGTTCTGCTCCCCAGGGACCTGGTGGTGCTCCTTGGTGCTCCCCTGCCTGCTGTCTTTGCAGCACTGTGCTGGCAAGGACCTCTGCCTTCTCCACAGCTGCACCCAAGTCAGCCAAGCCTCCCCTGTGCCAGCCTCTTCTTGCCTTATTTTGTTTTCTGTGGTACATTAATCACTTTTAACCTGCCTTCTTCCCACCAGTTTGAATTACGTGCTGCTTAGCATCTCTTGACCTGTGTCCATGATTCTTCTCAAACCTGTTCCTGGTTTTTAACTCTACAAATGTGACACAGAGAAATCTCAAGCCTTACAAAATGAAGTCCACAGCCATAGCACAAAGATTTGCATATCACTCCCAAAGTGGCCACATGGGTTTGCAGCCTTTCTCCCCTTTTCATTCTCCCCGATCTCTTTTGTTCTCCCCCATCCATTTGTTCTGTTGTGGTTGTTTTTATGCTCTAATCTCCTCCAGGCAAGCACATCTTTCTGTGTGCTCTGCAAAGTGCTTTTTCAGGCAATAAAGCAGAAATTGTGTCTCTGGGTTTCCCCATTTGAAGGGGCAGTATAGGAACACAGTGCTCACCTACCAAGGCAGCTGGCAGGTTAAATTTGTTAATGGTTGTGGGCATGTGGAGATCCTCTTATGGAGGGCTCAACAGGAGTGTGAAGCATTGTCAGAGGTCAAAAGTGAGGCTAACAGCTTGAGTTAGCTTCCCATTCTGGGTTCCTATAATTAAAGGGGAGTTACTAAAGAGTAAAAGGGTGGCCATGTTACTGAGGAAGGAGGTAAGGGCACTGCCTAACAAATACTCTGGTATCATAAGGTGATGAAGGAAAATAAAATGTTTCCTCTTTTCCTCCATTTAGCATTAGGACATGGGGAAAAGTGCCTCATAGGATGTCATTAAATTCAAGCCAAGCTTCTTAGCTAACAGTGTTTTCAAAAAAAGAAATCTAGACTTCTCTAGCTTCTGTGTAAAATAAAACCCATGTAACTGCATACTACATTAGACATACAGAAAGGTATGCTACTGTTAAAAGTCCAAGAGATTTCAGCCAGATAGTCTGATTTTACAATTTATTTTTTCATAATTAAAGTTGAAAGAGCTCAACATGCTATTTCCTTAAATTTTTCATAAGAGTGTAAAAAGTGTTTGGAATAGGTCCAGCCTCACTCTAAGCTTCTTATATTCAGCCCTCCCTTATGGTAACTATTATATGACCAAACATCAATTTATAAGGGTCCTCTCCCTCTACTTGTGTTTTTTATTTTATTTCTGGTCAATATTAGAAAATTTGAGGTACGAAATTCACTCCACTCTTAGATACCAGATATTCTCTGTATCCATAATTGCAAAGGACATCAGAAGCAGTACAGCCAGAACACTCAATTAAATTGGGCCCCTCAAGCCTCTGCTAATCCCACAAAGCTGTAGCACACTCTAAACTCTGCTCCACTCCCCCCAAACCCAAACATGCCTAACAAGGACTCTCCACTGCTGCACTGAGATGCAGGAGGGGGAATCCATCCTCCTCCTCCCCTTCCCTCCCCACTCAAGCAGGCAGCCAAGCAAAGCTATTGTACAAGGCACTATAGCATGACAACACATTAAGCAATTAAGGGTAACTTCAGGGCAGAAAGAATGAAGAGAAAAACGTGCTGCATGTGACAGTGAATTTGTTGGGCTTTGTACCATTAAACCACATTGGGAACAAGTTGTCCTTCTCCTCCACCCACTGGGTAATGGAGCAAATTTTAAAATTTGCAATACTTACAATTACACATGGCTGAAAAGCAAAATCAGAAAATATACACTATATAAAACAATATAGAAAGTCTTACCTCTCTTGATTTCCAGCCTGTAGCTTTATATTCATATCTTTCTATTTCACATCTTGCTTCAAACAACTGTACTCACCATAAACAAATCCTCAGCACTTCAGGAGCAATCTGCTCACAGAAGGGGGATGTGTTGGTCCACAGGAAGAACTTCCAACTTTAACAAGACTCTTGCCATAGAGAAAATCCCCTCTTGCACTTGCACAGATAATGTCAGATCTGATTTACCCTGCAACAGGGAAAAAACCCAGTGTGTTTACAGGAAAGCAAGTAGCTAAGAGAGCTGTAAGCAAGACAACTCATCTGAAAGCTGTCACTGATGTTGACATCCAGGTTATAGTTAGTGTCACCCCCGTGTGTGCACAGATCTCTCTTTGTCACACTTTGCCATATTCCTGGGACAACTGTTGTCATGAGGCTGTGAAACAGGACCTTCCTGAAAGCCCAGGAGAGCCATGGCTGGCTGTGAAAAGCCAGGTGACTGAGCACTGCCTGTCACAGACACACAGCCCACAGTCACACAAACCCAAATAACCACACAGAGCCCTTTGCAAGGCCGTGGTGCCCAGGGAGCACCCAGCACTGCCCTCACAGGGGATGGGCTGGGCCAGGCCATGCAGACACAGAGCTGTGGCTTTGCCCTGGCAGTGCCACACCATGGGCCAGGGACAGAACTAGGATGGGTTTCAGGGTGGCCACATAACTTCCTGCTAGACCTTGTAAAATGTCCTGTTGAGGTAACACCTCATGTTTGTGTTTGCTTTGCTTAGTACTCGGAAATTAATTCCCAATTAATTCTTGGGAAGATAAGTCCAATTCAGCACTTTATAGATGTCCACCTAAGCAGGCTGTATGCAGGTGTGACCTGGCAGGGACAGATTCCTGCACACTCTGCTCTGTGCACCAGGATGGACACATGGCCTGCTAAGGCCACAGCTGTCTGTCTGCCCATCTGTCTGTCCAACTGCTGCATGGGCCTAAATGCAGCAGAGCTCTGCAGTGGCAGCAGAGGGTCTGCAAAGCCACCTAAGAGCACAGAGAGAACAGTCATAGCCTTCTCTGCAGCTTGAGAAAAGGCAGCACAATGAGTCAAAGGCATTCACTGCATGTCCCAGATGGAGGAAGGATAAAGCTCCCTTCATGCAGCTTCCTGAACAAAACCCACACACCTGAGCCCCCAATGACAAAGCAACAGTTAAAGAATTATCTTGAACATTGGTGACAATCACAGAATGGTGAGACTGGAAGGGACCACAGTGGGTCACCTGGTGCCAGCTCCTGGTTCCAGCAGCCCTCCCAGAGCACGTGGCACAGGACTGCATGCAGACAGCTCTGGAATATCTCCAGCCAGGGACACTCCTCACCCTCTCTGAGCAATCTGTGCTCAGTCCCCTGCACAGCAACACACACTCCTTATAGGGTTCATTTTATGGCACTGAAACATAGGTCAATAAAAACAAACATTTACACTCAATTATTTTAAAAAGCATTTCTCTACCTGAAGATTCCTCACAGTTTCTAAAGGAACAGAAATGGAGAATTTGCACCTCTCACAACAACACATCAATGCATTTCCAAGTATTTCTGTACATTTTGTTCAGCACCTGGCAATTTCCACTAAGACCCAGTTCTCAGAGTAAGAAATTTAACTACATTTGAACTTGCTAGAGAAATAGGCATGCAACCAAGTGAGGAAATCTTAATGCTCAAGGAGAGTCTGAATGCTCAGACTCCTCCATGCCAGCTGTCAGCACCAGCCTGGAACACAGGCACCCAGTCCACCATGGCAGCACACAAAATGTGCAGAAGGTGACTTCTCCCTTCTTTGGTTTCAAGAGTTTTCTCTGACTCTGTCCTCTAGCTGACATATTTTACTCTTGGTGAAGACTCTGTTCCCCACTGTGTTTCCCCAGAAGACTGAGCAATGTTTAGAATTCAGACATGCTTCTTTGCTTCATTGTATAATTGAGTTGCTTCATATTCCAAGAAGCTTTTGTGTAATTTTAGAGCTGTCTTGAAGACGACCATGCAACTAGTCTCAACTGCAACACTATGAAACATCTGGGAGCAGGATTATTTCTGTCATGTGCTGCCAAAATAATATTTTGCTTATGGAATTAAAATTTTAGGGATTTTCCCAAATCCACATAATGTTCTTGAATGCTTAAATTTGCATTATGACATTTACATTAGCATATACACGTGTAAAAGACCATCTTGCCAGCCAACTCCTATTGGTTATTCAAAAGCTTAACTCCACCTAAAGCTAGGATTAAAGCCTCTTCCTGAAACACTTCAGTTACAGCAACAGCTTTTCTTCAGCTAAGTGCCTTTTCCATCTGCTCTTACAATCACATCTGCATGTGCCTTCAGTGATCACCTTGCCAGAATTATGGACACCTACCCAACTCCCCAGACAGGGACAGATTCCCTGTTTTGTACATGTACTATTTCTGCATACACTGAAGTTTCAGCTCCTTAGGAGAAATGACCACAGCAAAATGCTGAATATGATGCAGTAAAGAATTCTACTACTTGCCATAAATACTTCTCAAATAGAAATGTTTGCTGGAAAATAAGCCAGCTTCTGAACACTTTGCTCCTATATCCCAGCTAGTGCAGTACACAGCTAAAGGAATTATGCATTTGCAATGTTTATTTTCTCTTTCTGTAGGAATAACTTCTGCTGAAAGGAACATTTTGCTTTATTGTTTCAAGGTGTTGTAACAGGCAGACCAACGAGGCAGTGCTCCCACTCAGCTACAACCCCAGATGAGAAAACAGAAAAATTTACCCTTAATTCTTGTAGTTAAAGATAACTGAGAAAATAGTGGTTGTATGAGAACCCATTCCACACAACTTTATTTGATTTGTTGATAGTCAAAACAATAGTAATGCAGAGTGTCAACTACTCATACATTTCAGTTGAATTGCAAGATGAAACTATATTGTTTGCTCCTTCAGTGTTGAAGGCATAAACAACATGCTCATACCCAGCTTCCAAATTATTTCCCACACCATTCCCAACACTGATAGTTCCCAAACACCCTTTACTCAGCTGCCAGAACTTCTCACTTCCCTGTGACAACCTCCATGGTGCAACTATATACATTAACACAAATCTGTCATATCAGAACCAAGAAAGGGAAGACAGTGCAAAATAAACTCTGTTTACTATCCAAATATCTGACAGAGGATGCTTCAGAACTGCAGTGCCTTGTTCCACAGGCCCAAGGTGTACCCACTGCCACAGACCCTATGTCCTTACTGTTTCTAAGAATGGATTCCCATGTTTCTGGCTTTTGCCACTGAGGAAGATGCTCTGGAGTGATTGTGCTGGAAAATAACTGTCCCGCAATGATCTCAAAGCAATGAGAGCCTTCAAAGACCTGCCCCTCCAAAGAGCCTCATGCTGCAGAGCTGGAAGAGGTGCTGCCAGTCTCAGACCTGCACAGATGTGCTCTGCAGCCCAGAGTTTACCTGCTTACCCTTTCTCCCCTCAAACCTAAGATTCCTCTTTCTACTTTCTTGGTGAGAACAAAATCAACAGCTTCACTGGCCAGGAGAAAATTGATAGCCTGATAACTGCATAGACAAAACAATTATCAAGAGCTGTCTCATTTCCCACTTACACATTGCAGTATTTGATTTGTTCTGTTTGAGTAAATGAAAAGGGACTGCCCAGAAACATCCATCAGACCACTGCAAATGTCAGATACACCTTTTCATAGCCAGAAAAGGGAGGACAGGCCTGGCTGATCACTGCCAAGGGTAATGGTCAAACTAATTGACTTTGGAAAACCAGCAGATTTCAAGTTTCATTATTAAATCCTGCTGGCAAACCTAAAAATTCAAACATATTTTTCTTTCAGGTCAAGTAGTCTCTCTATCAAACCTTGTTTTCCCCAGAAACACCCATGCTCACATCTGTAGCAGAATCCTCATTCAGCATGAGACACCTTTACCACTCCATGCCCCACAGCATTACCTTGGTTTTGGCTAATCTTAAAGAGCATGGCTATAATTTACTGAAGCAATATTACATGAGGTCAAAACATTCACACAAGTCATGTGGTTCAGACAAGAATTTATCTTCTCACACCTCCAGTAACAGCCCAGACTATGTAACAGTGCTGTTCATAATAGCCCAAAGTAGGTAACAGTGCTGCTCACCCACTGCTCCTGCAGACTTCACACTTGCTTTAATACCCACTGTACACATTGTTCACAAAGTGGAATAGTCTGGGGCTTTTCAAATGCCAAAAACATGCAGCCAGCAAGTCTTCATATTATCAAAGCTTTTACAAAGGTCATATTTGCTTTTGTTTCCTTAAAAATTACATACATCTTTTGCAATTTTTGTTCCTGATCATTCACACTTGACATGGGAAGTACATGACCTTTTAACTCTTATTAATAGTTTATGCTACATCACATGTGAATTCCCCATTCTCCCCTCTTAGTTACCTGAACTGAGTGAATTTTGTCATCTAATTCACAGGCCTTTAAAAGGCTCCAGACCTCACAAGCAATATCCTGTGCTTTTCCATGAATTATTCAAGCACCAGTGTTCTTCCATCATCCATCTCTGGCTGCCTCTATTTCTTCCACTCTAGTGAGGTCTTGACTTACGAGCAGACTTATGTTATTCTTTCTTGATTGTCACACTTTATTACAATTAATATTAATTATGTGGATTCCTGTCCAATACGTAGCTTTCTGGGCATAAAAGATTGTCATGTTGTAAGATTTTTTTCTTTGCAAACTTTGTGTAATAAAGCATTCTCCTGTCAGGAGCTGTCAGCACCACATATATCTAGTTGATAATAGCTGTACAGTAATAGAGTTAGCTAAAGAAGTTGTGTGCAAGCAGACATAATTCCCATGGAGAAGCCAATCTTGGAGCTTATCTGTGATTTCCTATGGCTGACATGCAGTTAAACACAAAGTGTTGCAAACAGCCTGCTTGACTAAATGAATAACCTGTTACAGCCTTGAAAGAAATGCTGGCCTACGATGTTAAACTTCTGTTGGAGGCTTAGGTATAGTAAGTAGATTCTGACAAATACTGTTCACACAAATGTTTGCACAATGAGAGTGTTCCATGAATATTAATGAAAACACATTTTCCTGAGTATTTGCAATCCACACAGTACACTAGGAGTCTTTGACCCTTCAAGTGCCTTGTCCACATTAGAGAGACAAATCTGATGTTAAAATATTTTATCCCATGGCTGAGAAGTTGGAACACTCTTTGGTTATTCAAATCAAAATCCACAGCACATCTAACAACAGTTACAGGAAGAAGCAGAGAGAAAACTACAGTTGTTAAAAGACAACAATTACATATTCTGCATGTTCTCCTGTAACATCACCAACCTTAGCAGTGGCCATCAGTTGTGGATCACAGGAAGATTAACAAAAAAAGAGCAGACTATTTATTAAGCCTGATTAAAGGGTCACACTTGGACTGAAAACAATGAAGACAAAACCCAGTCTAGGAACAGCTGGTCAATGCATAGTAATGGCAGATCCAAAAACCCACCACGCTCTGTACTGCAAGGAGAAGGTTTGCAGGAGAGGAAAGTAACACAGAATGATGCAGTGTGATGATATGAAACAGCATTTAAACTCAAAAATAAATCATGTTGCATAGGAGACATCAGGGGAAGTGAGGGCACCAGCAAAAAGACACTGAAAGACAAAGATTCAAATCACCATGTAGCTGTGAATTAGGAACAAAGTATGATGAATATAATTCAAATTGGACCCATGATAAATATAACAAGGGAAGAACAAGTACTGCTGCCCTGTCTGGTGAGTACAAAGTAATCATTTCCCCTCAGGTAGGACCCAGAATTAAATATAAGGAATCAGAGAGCATCACAGCCCAATGATGTCTATTGGCAGGGTACTGGCAAGCAGCCAAGAGGAAAAAAAGAAATAAAATGTGTGTTCTATAAAGATATTTTTAACTACCAGAATGAAACATTCATTTGTAGTAAAAGGAGTAATAGAGCTGGAGAGCACTGGCCCAAAAGTAGCCTAGAGAGCACATGCAGTTCTGGGGACAGACAGAGATCAAGCAGAGATGTGCTGGGCTCTACCAGCTGAGCTAAACATGCAATTCCCTCAGGGGACAAAGCAGAGCCGAGCACATGATATTGACAGTCTGCTGCAGTTGTCACCCTGCCAGCCACAGAGCCACAGCACACACTGCAGAGATTCCAGTTCCCAGCACCACTCACAGGGAGGCCCCTGAGTGTCAGGGCTGTGTCACTGCTCAGCTGTCCCACGGGGTCAGCACCAGCAGCTCCTTTCCCTCCCAAAGCTCAGCACAGCTTGGTTTGCCTGCTCTGGAGCTGCCTGCACTCCTGAGGATGCTGCTCCTCTCTCTAATTATACCTTTAGCTTGTGCTGGTTACTTCATGGGAACCTGTTTACTTCAGGGGCACAAATATCTTGAGAACTGGGGGAAGAAAAGATCTCTAAAATACAAAGGAAATTATCAGAGTGAACAGAAAATGAAAATAAATCAAAGCCTGGACCATAATACTGATTACAACTTGACTGCCAATGGCTACGTGGCAAGACCAAGACCAGCACTTTTCCCTAATGATATCAGAAAATTTCTTTGTGTTTGAATGTGCTGTGCATAAAGTCCACTTGGACAATAAAATTCATCTTTTCTACAACTATCCTTAACTTAAAAACTGCTCAAAGAAACAGAATTCACTGAGTGGCTGGCAGCATCCTCAACTGAAAGAGATCCTCTAACCACTTTTGTTCACATCATGTGATTGAAAGATTACCTGTAATAAAAAGAAACAGAAACAAACTCAGTGGGTTTTTCTACATCAAACAACCCTTTTATAGACAAGACACATGCCCTAGAAGTCCTGCAGGCTCTAATGTGCTTCATGATAGCAAAGAGCAAAGCAAAACGTGTTCCTTTAAATTCTTGCTGACTAGACAGCATAGTTCCTTCAGAAAACTCAAATGAATGGCCTTGAAATAAGTTTCAAAACAGTTTTTAATACACAAGATATTTTTCCTGAGTTTGGCACACAATTGCACCTGCACCACAATGATGTATGGCCTCCAGAGCCAGGTTTCTCAGCTGAAGCTACCAAGTGACCACAACTGTGGGTCTCAAAGCTCCTTTGCTGCTGGAGACACTTCACCTCCAGTAACCCTCAGGGCACAGGCAGAAGGGCCAGGGTATAAGGAGGTTATCTTGCACAGAAGGAAAATATTCTCCCCTCTGAAAGAATAAGTTTTATTGTTCACTAGCACAGCAAAGCTCCTGTTCAAGGGGAAGGGAGGAAAGGGTGCAGCAAAGGCAAGAAAAGTGAGAATTGATTAAAAAATGAAGACACTGAAATATATTAGCATGCATATGTCAAGACATTATGGATGCTTTTCAGCACATCTATCAGTCCTATCAATCCCCAAAGTTATATAGTGCTTAATTATTTTGAAAGAATTTTTGAAACATCATCCCAGTGTAGCTGGGAATCTACAAAATTTATTTCCTCTGAAATTCAAAAAGCATTTCTGTTACAAATACCAGAAACCAAGACTCAGCATGCAAATGAACTATTGCAAAGTCAGCAGGGGTGTGAACTTACAGCTCTTGGGGCTCTGTGGTGTGGCTGCAGAATGGAAGTGGTGCAGGAAAGCTGGTCCTGCAGGGGCTTTGCAGGGTAAGAACAGCCACAGAATAACTGCAGAGTAACCAATGCACTGTAACACACACCCTGCCTTCTCTCAATGTTTCATGTGCCCATGGCCAGTACAGCACCCTGCCGCTCAGTGCAAGCAGATACCCTGACAACACAGCTGAGCTTCCTTCCCAGGGAAGAACTCAGCACCAAAACCTTGCCTTGAACAATGCAGAAAGACATGCAGCTTTTGACATTTCTGTGCTTTTGATCAGTCAAAGCAGTTATCTGCTTTAAATTAATCTTCAGCAGTTACATGAATTTTCCAGGTAAGAGACATTATGCAAATATCTAATGTTATTTAGTCACACCTCAAAAATATTATTGTTAAGCAAACAGGAACACAGGTGTAGAGTGTATCCTGGTCCAGACCTCCCTGAACACTGTTAAAAACAGAACTGGTTTAGATGAGCACTGCATGGATACTGTGATTATGTTGCTATCAGGACAGTAATTAAATACTGCATATCTGTGAAATCCAGCCTGTGGTGTCTTGTCTCTTGAGTCAATGGTGATACTCCTCTTTCCCAATGTGCTGTGTAGAAGTTTTCCACAAACATGTTAACTTATCCATTAAAGGATAAGTTACCTTACCCTACCTATTTCTAAATGCAGGAGACAACTCATATAAGGCACTTCCAAATTTTTTTTGCCACAGTTAGCACTTCCTTCAGGACCACTTTATCAACAGCTGCTAGAAAAGGTATTAATTTGCACCTTGCCAAACTCTGGGTGTACCAGTCAGGAAGTCCCATCTGGCGCTGCCTTTGCCCTCCTCAGGTGAAAGCCAAGGAGTGCAGTCAGGTCCCTGGCATGGGGACACCGTGGTTACCCCCAGAGCACTGGAGCATGGCCAGGGGACTGTCAGGGACACGATGCTGGCAGCAGTGTGCATGTGCTGATCAAATCCTGCAGTGCCCAGCAGCAGCTCCCAGCTCACAGAGGCTGCTCTGAGCTGGACCAACCCACAGGGCCTGAGGAGGGGCACAAACTGCAGGGCTTCAAACGGAGCCACTGCCACTCTGGAAATCCCACAGGCCCTTAAGATCACAGTGTTTCCTTTAAGTTAGTACAACTGGACACAGCTATGCCTTTAATGCTGCCAAAATTTCACTGATCACAAGCAGGACAATATTCCCTTCTGCTATTTCCATCATGCTGATACAACTCAGGTTCTGCATTCACAGAGGATTCCATTATAGAACTCCACACATTTATGTCTCAAGAAACACTGAAGGCATAGAAATTGTGTGTTTCAATGCATCTAATTTCAAAACAAGCATACATACATCAAAGCAAAGCATTTACAAAGGTAATATGTACAAAAGATGATCTGACATTTATCACCTTCTTGTGTTGGTGAGTGGGCATCCTCTGACCTTCCTTGACAGCATCTGCCAGGCAACAAACAATGAAACAAATAGCAGGTTTGGGTTTTTATCATTCTTTCCCAGACTGTTCTGATAGTGAAAATGGTCATGTCCCCCATTCCAGGTTAACAGGGTTAATAGTGAGAATTTCCCAGTTTGGTTTCTCACTGTGCAGGGGCTGTGGCCTGGCTGGAAACAACCAACCTCCAGGCAGTATAGGGGCTAACACATAACCAGTGTCAGGAGAAATGCACATCACTATCTGTGCAAACCCCACCTGCTAAAGAAGACTCTCCTTGCACTAGAATTTGTGAAATTGAGGTGCTCAAAGTAGGGACCCTTGTTACATTTGTGTCCAGATAGATTTATATGAAGCATAACACAACTATCATCAGATCCAGGCATGAGATCTTTTTTTTGAGTTAATATTCCAAATTTGGTACAGCTTGATACTTTTTGTTGATAAAATATTCTATATTTTTTAAATTCATGTCTGCTTAATCTGCAAATTCAGTAGATGCACGTGACACTTAAAGTGTAATGAATCATGCATTTTTATAATGAATCCAACAGTGAAGGTGAAAAACACTCTTTGATCTTTCTTCTAACAGCCCAGTTATTCCTGGCTTTATACATAGTAGGTGTCTATGGATTACTTTCAATTAAACAGCCTACTTTACTTTTTATTCTGTTGTGAAAGTAAACCCTTTCAAGTCTACAGTGACATAACTCATGGCTCAGTAGTCCTACCTCAATAGGTGGAAATGTAAGCTCCTAATCCCCTGTTTGCTTTACTGTTGCTGCAAGACGGCCCCAAACCCACCAAACCATCCTCTTTAGGAGTGGGCAAAGAGGATCAGCACAAATCTACAAGAATTTCCCCATTTCTCTGCTCATTCTTCTCCACTAGCAGTAGCAAAACAAAAATCAAGAGACACATTGCAGACAGATATTCTCCCCCATTTCAGCAATAAAACTTCTTCCATCTGTGTTACTGATCACAGACCTGAGATGAAATATCACAGGATATGCACAAATGTGGAGAGCACAGGATAAGCAACTACAAGGGCTTGTGAACAAGTTAGAGCTGTACATAATCCAATTGTTTATTTGTTTCCTCATTTCTGCCCAGCTGCCCTTTCTGGCCTGCTGTGCAGCCACGAGAGCTTTACACCTTCTGTCTGAAACCCTCACAACCAGAGCTTTTCTAGTCCCTCACTCTGTTCTTGTCCTGCACGTTGAGGTAGTGACCAAAGCTGGAAGAAGATGGGACAACAAATTAAAGCAGCACTGCTCCAGCTCCTCCACAAAGTTATGGGGCAGATTCTTTTGAAGCCATTTTTCTCCTTGAAAAACATGCTCTAAGACCCTTTTTGACAGTTTCCTCAGAAATTCATGTAAGCCATTCTACAGAGGGCAAGTTATATTTGCAAGTACAGATGAAAGATATTACTGAATTTCTAATGTGGATTGCAAATTTAAGTTCTGATGAACTGTCAGTGCCATTAGTTCCACAAATAAACACCCACTGATTGCAGAAAGCAATAGGGCTCTTTCACACCTGCTATTATGTTGCTACAATTGCATGCACAGGAATACAAACACAATTCACATTTCTCTGGTTACTTAATTGAAAAATAATGCATGTTGTAGACCTCAGCATGGAATTAATTCAGCAGACCCTTTGCTAGCAGAAAAATAGTGGATCCATATTTTAATCTGTGCAACACCTACACTGGGAGATCTCCTTTGTTCTGGACACTCAGAAGGACAAGATGCATAGACTGATTTAATTAATAATAATTTTTATTATTATTATTTTTATTAACAGCTACCAGGAACAGTGAGTTTATACTCCCATCTACTATAATGAAATATATATTTAAAAATATATTTCTAAAAAAAATAAAGCTTAGGAATAGTTAACTTCTAATTGGAGTAATGACTATAGATGATTTTAAAATTTCTGCATAACTGCTAAAGGTAAGGCATGCAGTAAATCTCAGTCCAAATGGCATCTTGTTATGTGGAACTTCAAATCAAGTGGAACAAACAATGGTTAGAGGCATGTTGTGTTCTGCATAATGCTCTTTTGTATCTATTGTTTAGCTTATATACAGATCCATCTTGAATCTAGTTAACTAGTAATTAAAGGTCTGCAGCATTCTGTTTTGTCTGAGATACTGCTGCAATACACACCAATTCATTTCACAAGCTTTTGCAGTGGCCCTATTTTGCTTATTTGCCATTAAGTAAAAAGAGACATCTCATATTGCAATCTGAATTTAGAAAATATGTGACTTCTACTTCCTATGGCATCAGATACCTGCACTTGAAAAAGAGACCATTTTCATAACCAGAACTATCTATTTCACAAGATATTAGTTTCTTTTTTTTCCTCAGAAAATCCATGTACAAGCACCACAGCAGAAGTGTTCATTATCACAAGTCCATTTGTGATTTAATCAGAAAAGCTTTGTTGAATTCTGAATAGAATTTCATTATGAATACTTTACATAGAATATGCTAATTTTGTGGTTAGGACAAAATATCTATCTTTGTCTCTTTTAACTAGTTTCAAGGACAATAAATATCTACTGAAACATACTGGTTTTTCTAAGAGTTACCTAGCTAATATCCTAGTTTATGACAGTATTGTTATTTTGGGGATTGCAAACATTAGCACAAAATGCAATTCAAGCAATACTTCTATCTGAAACTCTTCTGAAAAAAACTCTAAAATTTAAAAAATGTTTGTGGTACAACCAGCCCAAGAGGTCTGAGTTCAGATGGACATTTCCCTCTCTTCTAAGAGCTGAGTAAAGAAAGGAATTTACAAAATAAACCTTACCAATGGTCTTTGCAGGTCAAATAGCCAAAGTGAAAATGAAGAGTTCTGGAAAACGCCTTCCTCACTCTAGTTAAGAAAATTACTATGGAATGAAATGCAAAAATCTTTGCAGCTTTGTCCAATATCTGAGCTTTTAAAAACACTTTTGAATGTATTGGAGCAGATTATGCCAACAGAATTGAAAACATACAAGCAGCACCAGAAACAAACAGCACCAGAAGCTCCTGTTATCCAGCCTGACTACAGGGCTGCTACAGCAGAAACACATCCCAGTCTTCCCACTGTGAACATGTGTAACATAACAAAAGATGACCAGATAAAAATCTACTGAGCAAGGTTTATTTACAATATTAAGACATTTGGTGCACTCCACACAATGCCATTAATTTCTAGCAGTGTCTTGTATAGCTTCTAAAAAATCATCCTTCAGTTTTTCTGATGTTCTGTACATTGACTGACTTTCTCAGCACTTGCTAATTACTGCAGCATCTCCCCAAAACTTTAATATGCAATTAAATATTTAACATCATTCACACACAGTATTTTCAGCCATCACACTTGCTCATTTAAGTGAAACACAAGCCAGAAGCTACTAAACCCAGTCAGATGTTAAAGCTGAGGAAAAAGCATCTCTTGCAGTGCTTTCAGACCAACCTGGAGCAGAGAAAGATGAAAGGCAGCCCACTGGAAGCTCTCAGAAGCACCGCCAGCCTCCTTCCTTCCCCTCCTCTGCACGAGTGCCCTGCACCTGGCTGCTGCAGAGAACATACCCCAGGCTTGGAGATAGCAGAGATAAGAGGCAAGATTGGCCAAAAGCTGCAGGCCAGGGCAAGGTGCTGTGCCAGTGTCTTGACAGCCTCCTCACCCTCTGTGCCAAGGCTGTGCCCGCCCGAAGGGGAGGGCAGGGGCTGTGCCAGCCCCACAGTAGCCCTGCACAGAGGTAGTGCCTGAACAGGCTGCCACAGCAGAACGGAATGTACGTGCCCCAGGGAGCTGAGTCAGCCCCAGGTTCAGTGAGGGACTGGCACACAACAGAACCTCAGTGGCACTGGGTTTGGGGCAGTGCAGGATGTGACACGGGCTCTGGAGCAGGCATTAAACTGGATAATCTGCTGGCACTTCCAGGGGCTCCATGGGAACTCCACTGGGAATGATTTAGCTCAGGCTGCAACCACCTGAAGAGATATTTTTGAAGGCAGAGTTGGCTGACTTGCGTCATCCCATGTTCCAAAGGCAAAGCTAAGCCATGATTCTTTGGTTTAGCTGAATTGGAAATACTGGAGCAAGAGCTGTTGTGTGGAGACCTCTAACAGGTCATCAGAGGGACCCTGAACTCCTAAGGTAGAGCTGAGAAGAGTATCAGCCTGGAAGCTCATGTCAAACCTGTCTTAGCAATCAAAGTCTGAAATAGCAAAACACAAAATAATGTCAGCATTGGAGAAGAAAAGGTCATATGCCTCCAGCCAAGCTTTGTAGGATTTCCCCTCTGAGTAACAGCTGGTCTGTCACTGTCTTACAGCCAGCCTGGCTTAGAGACAATCACAGGACAAAAATTAAGGAAATAATCTCCCTGCAGCAGGGCGCTACTGGCAACCCACAGCTACTACTGCAAATACTGTCTCCCACTTTGCTCCATGTTCAATGCTGTTTGTCTGCTCTAGCTGAGAGGGGAACGTGCTCAGCTTCATCAGATCTACAGCTCAAAAGATGCAGTGTCTGTATGCTGAGGGTCAGCCATCAGTGGCACAGGATCCCAGAGCAACTTCATGTTACTACAGAGATGTGCTCCATAGGAATAGAGGTTAAAAGATTCCTGCCATATCAACCTGAGTCTAACAAAGCTCACCCAAAACTGCTGTTCCCACCCAGCCACCCCAAGTTCCATGCTTAACAGAATTAAGAACAGCTGACAGATCTAATTAAGTCATCATGGGTATCTTATCCTCATCTTGTAGTAGGTCAAAGGAAGCTACCACTTGCTTTGTGTTTTGGTGGCATGGACAGAACCTACCTTAAAGCCAGTAAACACACTAATCCCTGCACAGAGAAACAGTCTCTTCCCCCCAGAGGAACTAATTGTCTCATTAAGAAATCCTGTTCTTTTTACTGCTCCTCAATCACAGTGCATACTATTTGAACTTGAATATAAGCTCCATGTGTTTATGCATTGCAGTGCAGGTTATTCATACATTATGCAGCTCAAAATCCAGCCAAGGTTATTTAAGCTTGTGCTCCTTTAAGGTTAGCTGTAAGGGAATTAAAGTTGTTTTGTAATTGAAATTATTCTCTGCAACATCTATTATATGTGCACCTGTCACAGAATAACTGGCCTCATTAGGGAAAACTCAGTGCAGACAGGGCAGCAGACACACAGCAGCCTCCTGCCCTGGGCCTAGCAAAGAACCTGTGCTAGCACAGGAACCTGCACTGCCTGTGGGAGAGGAGGGACACAGAGGGGCTGAGAGGCTCCAGAGGGATTCCAGAGGGACAATAATGAAATCTGGACGAGCTCTGAGGAATTCAGGAATGAGAAACATCTGAGGGACAAGGCCTTCCTCCCTCATCCTTTCTAAAACAACAAAGGTCATGAGGCAGTGAAGCAACCAAGTCCCTCTGTATTCATCCCTGAGCAAGATGAAACCCTGCAGTGCAGACACTCTAGAACCTTACATGACTTCAACAAAGCCTGCCCATTATTTAACTAAAAATAAATATTGGCCAAAGAATATCAGCTCAGATGTGACCTGAGGCTTATCAGTCATCCTGATGAGTAGAGAAAGCAGTGCAGGACTCTGATCAGAAAGGAGCAACAAGAGCAAGTCTGGCAGCATTTTAGCCTACCTTAAAGTTGTAAGCCATCCTGCACAAATATTGTGCCTTTCTATTTTACCAGATGGCTGCTATCATAAAAGGAGTCTTTGGTCCCTGTCACAACTTTTCATCACTGTGTACAAAATACAGCAAATATTTGCATCTTTTAGCATCAGTTACAGAGCATTTTCCATCATCTCTGGTGTGTACAGTAACATTATATGGTAACATGACTGGACTGATGAATATTGCTTTATGCCTGAGAAAAACTACCAGAATTTTTCTATCATATCCCATTCAGACTATAAAATAAGCTCTTGCACTAGGATAGCATCTGCTCTCCTCCCTCATGTCATTTGGAAAGACACATGTATTTTATTTGGTTCAGCTTGCCTTGAACTGGAAAAGAGGATTCATTAGGGTCACAGCAATTAAGCTGGCTGAGACACAAACAGATGTCTACACCAAATTCTGTGTTATCTTGACCAGGTGAGGAGGTTTTGGCACACAGTGAACAGCAAGCCCTGCTGACCAAACACAGCCACTCTGCTGCAGCCATACCTGCCATGGGGAGAAAAACCTGCACTCGTCCAGGTGAGAGCAATTCCCCATTTTAAAAACCCATTCCTGAATTAGCAATCTGAATATTAACCCCAAAATTCCATTAAAATGTACAACCACGTTACTGCAAGTCGGTTGTTTATTTTCTTGCAGGCCAATAATGTGCACCAGACAGCATCACGCCCACTGCTACAGCTCTGCAGCAGTAGGTGGTGTTGGTGATAATGGATGGCAGAATCACACTAAACATTGTCATCGTGCTTCCAGAACTGCAGTACCTGAGAAGTGCACTTCACACCAAGAATATCTTGTCAAGAGGATGCCAGTAAATTTAATAAGGATGCAACTTCAAAACTTTACTTTTTCAAAAGCAGAACACCGAATCATCACAGAACCACTGGCAAAAACATTTTATAAGGGTCAGAAGGTTTCATGAAACAGATGAAAACTGAAGAGTTGGACTAACAGCTGCTGCTGACACTGATATGCTCAATATGAATATTAAGAGAACATCACTCACCTTGTACAGCACCATTAGTAAGCACTGACAAATTCACCTGTTGATGCAGATTATTACCACATAAACTCAACCAATCAGCTTTAAGTAATTAAAAGCTTATGTTTAGACTTTCTAGTTGCCAGAGATCCAAAGCAGTCCCCATTAAAACAGTCTACACCATTCAACAGAAATCCTCCAAGTGTTCCTCACCATTCTAATTTCTAAATCTTGCAGTTGCTGCCCACATTCAAAAGGACAGAAAGCAGCAAGTTTAAAAATAAAGACATAGAAGCAATTCCTTCTGTATGATTTACATTCTTCTAGGAGGAAGCCAAGGGAACCAGGAAGTTCCTCAGGCTGCTGGCAGAGCTCATTAACTCAGCTGATGAAAACTCCTCCCTTGCTCATGAGCTGAAAGATTCATACATGAACTTCTGTGAGAATCTGGAAGAGATCCCTGCAAGACTGGTCATCCATCCTAAATTTCACCTGTCATCACAAACATGCAGAGCTCTTCACTGTTCCTGCCACACAGGCAGGTTGGTTTGAGCCACTCCTCATGGACATTTGTAGCTGTGGAATCCAGCCCCCATCTCCACTGCAGGGACAAACACCACGGGCTGCAGCACTCAGTGCTAACACAGGACATGGCCAGGTTTTCCTAAAGACAGTTTTGCTGAATTTAGGGGTTTTCTGCAATACAGCCCTGCCAGGACAGCTCAGCAATGCTGGATGTCCTGTCAAGCACTGCCCTAAGAAGTCCAGATTTGGTCATTAGCACACAGCATTAGCATTGTTTAGGAAATAGCATAAAGACAAAACAAAACAAGTTAAATATCTGCTATTGCCCTTCTATAAAGCAAGATTCTTACCTATTAAGAAAGGGAACAACTCCCCTGTCTCACTAGTTACCAACCTTTGTCACTTGCTCTCAGCTCTGCACATGGAAAAAAGTCATTCAGAGCAGTCTGAAAGGTGCAGAGGTGTGCTTGCCATCTTCCTATTTCCCTCTTTAATGCTCAAGCCTGGACAGACACTTGCTCTGTAGTCTCTTCTAATTTCTAAAAGGCCAAGGCAAAGGAAACCAGCTTCCTTACTAGGCCTCACTGGATTCTTATTGAAAAGTTATTTTATGCTTCTGTCCCCTCATATTTCTACTTAGGCCTTCCTAATGAGAGTATATCATGCTCCTTTCCTAAGGATAAATGCCAAAAATACCTACCTTGTTGGCTTGTCATTTAAAGTTGCTGTGTCTGAAAATCAGCAGAAATAGATGTAACAGTGACAAAGGCAGATTTTGTTACAGCAGGAAATAAAAATATAACAAGATATTCAAAGCATCTGTTCATCTTATGATTAAGAGAACCAGGTAATACTAAATCCTCTGCAACAGAGAAGAGCTGTTCTGCAGTTAAGTATTTTGTAAGCAGACAGTATTTTTGATACAGCATATCAAATATTGCACTGAAGGACAGAAGTTACTCTCAGAGGTGCCATAATTACCTTTTCTCTCCGCTGTGCTCCTCGGCCAGGTGAGTGGGGCAGCCAGGCTGGCAGCTGCGGGCGGCTGTCCCCAGAGAGGAGCAGAGGCTCCTGTCCCGTCCCCACAGGCGTTTGCTGGGCAGCAGAGTGGGAACGCATCTCGGCCTTGCAGGATCTGCTTTGAATTGTTCCATTAGGCTGGTATGGGAAATGGGTGTTCATGTCTTCACAACGACCCGGTCTGAAAAACCATCTGGGTGCTGCTGAGCGGCTGTGAGGGTCTGAGGGAGCATCCCGCCGTGAAAGTTTGTTACAGAATCCACACAATTGGAATTTCTGAACTTAGGGGGATGGCAGAAATAGGTCCGAGTAAGCTTGGTACAGAACCTAGACAATCTGAACTTCTGAAAGGGGAAAAAGACCACACATGTTCCAGGGGGGATATACGGAAGGCGGCTCGGGAAGGCCGTACCCTCCTGGGGCCTCAGAGGAGGGCATCAGGCGGCCGGGAGTTCACGGTTCTGCGGTGCCCAAAATCTCGGGACCCCGCGGAGGTGTGGCCCTGGGGGCTCTCTCCCTTTATTCGAATTAAGTTGCAGAAGTTCTGTCTCCTTTGTGGACCCTGGCTTTTCAGAGCATGATTTGCCATGCAATATTAGGAAGGTGAATATTCTAAGTATGCGCTGCAGCCCAAATCTCATGAAAACAGTAGTGCGGATATTTTACAACGCATGAAGTAGTACATCTACATCACAGCCACAGCAATACCTCTCTGAGGAGGGAGAATGGGAAAGCACAGGAGTAATTCCTGGCTGATACACAAGCTCTTTAACACCTGAGTTACCCGTTAGCACCCCACAGGAGCAGCAGGCCCGTTTGCCGTGTGCCGGGGGTGCAGGCCCGGCCCTACCCTGAGGGTGCCGGCGATGGGCACTGAGAGCTGAGGCCCGGACGTGGTCATTCCAACTCGGAGCTACTCAAGCGCCGTCCCCCTCACAAAGCCAGCTCAGCTCCGCAGGAACTGAGATCCAGATCGCAGCTTCAGGCTCCAAGCCACACTCTGGCACTTGTCAGAGGATGGCGAGGGCCAGCTGCTCCCCGAAGGGGGCAGAGCAGCAGTGTCCACAGCTCGGGAAGGCTCCAGGCAGGAGGGAAGAGCCAAGCCGAGCTCCCTCACGGCCAGGGGCAGAAGGTGGGGACGGCCCAGGTGAGGCCCATCAGGACAATCAAGGGCTGTCAGGCACCTAGTGGAGAACCGCCCCTCATCTCACAGAGCACCAGCTGTGCTGGTGCCCTCTCACTCCAGAAAAAAGGTATGACCTGTTTCTAGAACCCTTTGTTCTCATTACTGCTAGACCAGCTCGAGGTTCATTGCTGACAAACACATTTACAGCAGACCATGCACTTTCTTACCATATTTTCAGCTTGAGTGTTCACTAGCCATTGTATTTTGACATCCTAAAGTGAACAAACTCCAAACTGAGTAGCAGCTGGCTTTTGTCTTTTTTTCATAGTAGGTGTATCAACTGGTTGTATCGGAATCGCGGGTAAGAGGCGTGAACTCATAGGGATCCTGCTGATAGGAGCAGGACTTTTGTGGCTAGTATAGGAATAGTTCTTGAGGGAGGTTGAAGAGGCTTGGGTTAAAGAACAGAATAGTAGTTAGTGTATTCATGAGTATGATGTTGGCGTATTTGGCTAAAAAGACTGTCTAAAGTACCATTTAAAGTAACGTTTTAAGCCAGTTCTTATTTCAATTGAAGGGATTCTCTTTCCTCTGCATCCCTCTGAGAGTGACAAGCTTCCTGCCTTTGAGACACCTGAACCCAGGGGTGGGCACAGAGCTGTGTACCCACCAGCACAGCTCCCCACCCTCCCCAGCCAGCAGCGTGGGCAGCAGCTTCAGGCACTTGCCTGGCTCCAAAGGGGGCTCACAGCCAGGGCAGGTTCAGAGACCTTGGCACAGAGCCCAGGACCCCTGTGCCTTTGATCTTGACCCATGGAAAAAACAATTACCAACCTTTATATGAAGAATTACAAGTCAAGAGAGTTTAAGTAGAATAATAGTTAGTTTGTCCCGGGGTGAAAAATAGATTTTGGGTGTTTTTAGAATGGGGGTTCAGGAGGCAAGATGGAGAAATCTGGGCATGTCCAGCCATTCTCCTTCTTCTGCTGCTGTGCTGTTGGCACTTTTGGATTGGTTTAAGGTGGAAACTCACTGTCTAACATAGGTGATAGGTACTGGGAAGTTATGGCAAATAATGTACATGTAGTTTTTAGTATAAAAAGATAACACCAGTGGGCCTCAACCCAACCTGCCAGACAGATCTCGGCAGGTCGGAGAAAGAATTTTATAGATAAGAAACAATAAACAACCTTGAGAGGAAGAACAGAAGAATCCTGACTCCTCCTTTGACTGCCAGGCTGGGAAAAGAGACTTGTAGGTATCTGAGAGTCACTGTGACCAGCAGAGATTCTGAGAAGCCCCAGCACCCACTAATTGCCTACCAAGAAAGTAGGTTGCGAATGAAAGTGTGACAGGCACCGTCACACAGGGTGATGAGAAGGAACTGTGGCAGTAGAGAAAGCACAAGGATATAAATGTGGATAATTGGAATGATTTAATTTGCTAATGTTGCATAAGAGGCGTAATTAGTTCAGTAACAGTGAGAGCAGCAGAGGAATCAGACTAGTAATCACAAATAATTACGTGCCAATTACACATAGTAAGGGGGTTTTGTTGTTGTTGAATGGTCAGAATTTGGGAACTAGACCAAATAACAGACCTCACAATCTCTGTTTCAGTCACTTTTTCATTCCTAAAGCAGCAAAGCCTCTCTACCTTTTCTGTGGTAAAAAAAGAAAAAACAAAACCCAAGAAAACCCAAGATGTGATGTGCATCCAAATTGGACATTATTCTTATCAGGAAAGATAAACTTCTAGCATCTTTCCAAAGCTCCCTTTCTGTAGCCAAAATCTTTGTCTTGTCCACACTGTCAATACCATCTGCCAGCAGCCTCCTCAGCTCATGAGCCATCTGCCAGCCATTGACCTGGAGCTTTGCGTGCTCTCACTGCCATGCTTGCCTAAGCTTCTGCATTTCCACATCTCTCACCAGCCTCCTACCCTGCTCTCACACATCCTCCCAGGAGAACTGATCCAGACAAACATTACTAAGCCAACAAGAATGGAAGGAGATGAATACTCGTTGCCTTTCCTGTGAAAAATGCCCCCCCTCTTTTTCTTTTTTTTCTGGTTATTTCCTAGTTAAATAATATAGGGCCTTTGAGTTGTTCTGCAATAAAAAAACCCAAAACAGTAGTGGAATAATTCGCTATTCAATATGGAGTATAAATTAGTTTCTTTAAATAGACTATTTCTTCTTAATTACAAAACTAAAATAAAAATAAATAAAATGGAGATCTGTATTTTATTATTAAAGACACTAGTCACATGTTTATTCTGATATCTGACAGTCTTTAGCTGAGGGAAACTGTAACTGCCTTGAGTTGTAAGTTGGACACTTTAATTCACTGCCATTAGATAGAGTTATTACAACAAACTAAAAAAATGCTGTATATGAAGAAGAACAATGCTGCCACTACCACTGTAGTTTGAAATTCATGTTTGCTGATGTAAAGTTTGTTCAAATCTGAAATTATGTACTTGGAAATACGAAAACAGCTTTTGTGTCTTTCAGGTGTGCACAGAAGAGAAGGACATCCCTGAAGCCTCCACTTTGATTCCCACACATCCATAAAAGCACAGAATGAGATTCCCTGTATTGTGCCCAAATGAAAAAAGGACCATCCTACAGCTGCAGATAACACACTACTGTGAAAGTCAGCATCTGGAAATCCAGAGCATGATTGGTTTTCATAATGCAAGAAAGTATCAAGTGCCCCTTTCCTCAGAAATCTCTTGGATTGCAGCAGAAAGCATCACCATTCCCACAGAAACCAGTTCACTGGATCCACTTGGAAACCTTCTAGTTTTCCTTGCTATGGGTTTCTTGAAACTACTTTTTAAACAAGGTTTGAAGATTTTAGTGTGTGTGTTGCTCTTACCCTTATTGAGAGAACATTTTAGGCAGCATTTAGTTTCTCTCCAGCACTGTAAGCACATAAACTCTTGAAGGTTTTGATCTAAGATGTTACAATAATTTTTCTTATAAACAGGAGCGATCATAAGAACAACACAACACAACTGAAGAAAGCTTATTTTGCAGCAGAAATATTAAAAAGCAGTTTTGTCCCCAGTTGCTAGCCTGCACAAATTTATTATCTACTCACAAATGCATGCTGCTGATGTAACCTCACAGGGGTTCACGTCCCTGAATCCTCAGTAAAATTAATTGGGCCAGTATAATATATGATCTAGTTCTTTTGTTCATTTTCCCCATTTGTGTAACTTTCTGAGGATATGTTTGTTACATGTTTCCTGGTAGAACTGCACAGATGAAGCTGCTTTGTTACCATGGGACAGGGGCAGAGGAATATTGGTTCTTCTCAAAGCAGGTGGCAAAGCAGGGGCACAGCCTGTGCTGTGCTGCAGCTTCTGCCTGTCCTGGAAATTCTCAACACCACCCAGTGGCTTCTGGGCTGTGCAGAGGGGCTGCAGGGCTGGCCAGAGGCATCTCTCAGGGAACAGGAGCTTTTCTGCCCCTGCCACATCTGCCCACACATTCCCACATTGCAGGACCACCATGGGGTCCTTCCTGCACTGGGGGAGCCTGAAGATTATCTCCTTTCTCCTGCAAGAGATGCCTCATCTGGGAAATTTCATATAGATATGAATGAGTAATACATTTAGGGAACATGATGTAAGGCTGTGGGGGAAATACACAACTCTAAGTGCCCCATACCCATTTGGCAGTGTCACAGTGCACTCAGGGCACCAGGAATCATCAGAGGCACAATCCCTGTGTGTGCCCAGCCCAAGGATCCATCTTCTCTGCACCTCTTTCCTCTCCCTACAAAGACACATCCATGCAGCCTGTCCAAAATAAAAAATCTCTGAGCATTTCTTCCTCAGCCTTCCCCTCCCTCAGAGCTGCACAAGGTCCCTCTGGGCTGCCTGATCCACAGCCATGCTGCATCACTGAACTGCTGCCTTAGCTCAAGTTCACTTCCCACATTTTATTGGTTAAAACAGGGAATCAGTTTCACTGGGGCTTTATTTGAGCTTTATTGGAACTCATATTGCAAATTTTCCTGAATACACTTGCTTTCAAAAAATGGTTCTGATTTCTACCCCACATTCCCTTTTCAGATGTAAAAATGTTCCTTGTTGAATTTTTTCCCATTATTTCCTCTGGGGAGGTGCTGACATGACAGCTTGGTAGGCTTTATGCCATTCTGTTTGCAAAGCTGTTGTGATGCTTGTAATTTTTTTCTTACGTATTTTCCTTTAGAAAAAAGGAAAAGAAAAGGCAAAGGCTTGTTTTTTCTCCCTGTGATTGATACAGGGAAATACCTATCTATGAGAATTCCCCAGGAGAACCAAGAAAGCAGAGTTAGAGGGGCAGAAACCTCACTTGCAACACTGAAGAGAAACAGAAAGTCCCCTGGCCCTTCCCTGCTCTGCAGCAGGAACTGTTTAGTTGGTTCATGGGCTGTTTCAGCCACTGGGAAGTGCACAAATGAATCACAACCCCGAGTTCATCAGATTTTTATCCCATACCACTCCTCTTTGTCCTGTGGCAAGTCACAAACATCTCCTAGGTCTGCAGAGGAACTTGTGATCCTTCTGCAGAGAGTATGTTACTTATATTTCCCTAAGGATCACAACTATGGCCCTCATGTTGCTCTGGGGTGCATGAAATGCTTCAGGCATTCGACCCCAAGTCAGCTCAGATAATGGAACTCCGATATTGAACAGGAATGAAAAACCCAAATGATGCAAATCCACTGCACCAAGTAATTGCCAAGTCCCATTTGCCGGCCCCGTTGGCAGCTGCAGATTTCCTGTGTGGAGGTGAGGAGGAGCAGATTTAATTAGAGGAGGCTGCCATGCTGAAGGGTGTGTGTTTGTGTGTTTGTGGAAGGCAGCAGCGATCGATGCACCAGGAGCTGCAGGGCGACCCACGGCTCTCATGGGCCTCAGGTTCCTGCCTCTTGTTTCCCTGCTGATGTTTTACTAAATGAGTCAGTGCCAGCCTGGTTTATCTGCTGCTGAGGGAGTTATACAACAATAATACTGACATATTTGATTGTTCCACAGATAGAGCCAAAGCAAGTGCCATGCTGGTTCTATTATACCATTTAATAACCAGGTTTGGGTGCCCCAGAAATTTGTTTTCATCATGAAAACTACTTGAAAGGCTCTCTTTCTCCAGCATATTCAAATCTTCTCCATATCTTCTTTTAATGTGGACAATTTCTATACTACTTGATTGTAAAAAGATAGGGAAAATAATCTGTAAAGTGTGTCAGAGTCTTTCTTTCCATCTCTTCAATAGAGGTGCCTTGATGGCCCTTGTAGCCACTGCCTGTGTGCACAGCAGCTCCCCTGTGGGCAACTATCCCTTCTGTGGGCAAGCCCAAAGAGTGAACCTCCAGCAGGTCAGTGCTCTGCAGGCTCCTCTTCAGGAACTTTCCTTTGCCCACCACAACTTCCTTTGTATACTCAACACACAGCTCAGGATTCAATGTACCTATAGAGTAAGGGAATCTGCACCTTAAGGAATTAAACAATTTTAGAGCTTTTTAATAGGCTATTACTAAAGCTTGCAATTTGACACACAGAAACCTACAGGTTATTAAAGTCTGCATTAGTTTTGCAAAAAGTGCCAGTCATGCAGGCAGAAAGGTTTTTTCAAAGTGTATTACAACAGCCATTTCTCCCCACTGTAACCTGGGGGTCAATGGATCAGCTCTTCACTCACATTTTCCAAAATTGCTTTGGAGGCCTTCTTTCACTGGGTGTTTGAACATGATAAAATACAGTGCCTTTGTGCCAAACTCCCCACGATTTCCAAAAAGGTCCAAAAATACTCCTCAAAACACTTCAGAGCACAAGGGTAACTAAAATAAGATACAGACCTGGTGTAATCTGAAGGGGTTGCTGGTTAGTGTCACAGAAACAGTGTCACTTCAGCTTCCCCTGCTTTGTGAGAGGTTTTGCTTTTGCAAAAGACTTTTGTAAGGACTGCAGCCCCAATGAAGCTCTGGCTTTGGCCAGGGAAGGGGCACACACTGAATTCCAACAGAACCTTTAGCTCCACTGTCAGTGTTTCTCCCTTAAGAAGCAGAAGCCTCCCTCCGACATTCCCTTAGCTAACATCTACCTGAAGCTTTAGAAGAAAAAGACAGACATATCAGGTTTTAGAGTGACAAATGTCATTCATTTCTCTCACATGTTTACAGAGCACTTGAGCTCAGAGAAAAAAGGTGCAATTAGAACATCTAGTGTTAAACCCTAGCAAAGGGCTCCCCAGGAAATTTGATGCAAGCCACATGATAAGAGAAACGTGAGCAAGTGAGGGGGATGCCTTTATTTTTGTCAAAATGCAATCAAAATGATAAAAATGAGAAATAGCAAAGCTGTTTCTGGTTCTGTGTGCTTGGGACAGAAGCAGCAGGAGGCTGAGGGGCACAGGGGAGGTGGCACTCGGGGACAGAGCCCTGGCAGGGCTCACACAGGCTCTGGGTCAGGTGCTGGCACAGCCTGCCTTTGTCCAGCACACAGAGGCTCGCAGAGGAAAATCACTGAGAGAAAAGAACACTAACTTGAGACCAGATTTGAAGATTTGATTGAAGTGAGAACAGTTTCCCTCTTCAGAAAAAAAGAGACAAAAGAAATGCCCTTTCTGTAATAGTACTCTTTTTGCTTGAGAAATCTCTTTTTTTTCCCTGAGAAACAAGTCTATGTGGTAGCTGTCTAAACAAAGAAGTTGGAGCTAAGCAAATAATGTGATGAAATTAGCTCCCTGTGAAAAAAATAGTCAGTGTCTTTATTTTAAAAAGCAAATTTGATACTATTTTTATGGAATAAAAAGCTAGAAAATTAATTAGGGAGCATAAATAAGAGAACTTCCCTGCTCAATAAATAAATTTATGTTGATTTACAGTTCTCAGTAAATCATAGGTTTTGCTTTCATAGCACAATAGCTGCTTAGTGCTTTTGGTGCAACTCCTCATGGAAATACAACAGTTGGTTCCCACATGTACATCTATATGAATCTAAAATTCTCTTTCTGTAAATATTCTTCCTAGCAAAATTGGCTCCCCAGCATGCTCACATAAAGATGAGCTGTGAGAGAATTGTAATTTCAATATCTGAATTGGGATCTACAATACATAAAAAGGGTAAAGCAGATTTATTATATTCACTGTGAATAAAGTCATTTGAGGGAATAACAGCTTTATGTTTATTCAAACATAACGGAACCCATTATTCTTCAAATGTCAACAAAATCATAGGAATAGTTCTCTGCTCCATGGGGTAAAATGCTCAGAAGTTTTCATTTTAACTAAATGACTAAATGACATTCTGACTAAAAGCAAGGGTGATATATGATATAAAACACCTGCTAGGGCCACAGTCAGCATGACAAAGTTGGGCATGGAGAGATTTTATCACACTTAAAATTTAACAAATTTTCTATCAAGGTCTCTACATGCCCAAAATTGACCTGTTAAAACCAATTTCCTGTATCTTTCTACCCTACTCCACTTCTCTCCCACTGTCTCAGACAAACTCCTGTAGCTGCAGTCTTCCATCCAAAGCCAAATCCTACCCTTGCAAGGCTAAACTGAAAAGCAAACTAAACAAAATTCACCTCCAGCTCTTTGCCTGAGCTTTCTGTGTTCCTTTCACCTTCCTGCTTAGGTCTCACTTTTAGTATGTGAGCACTGTCCTCTTCCCTGGCCTCAAACTGGGAATCTTTCCTGGGCTTTGAATCTTTCCTGTTTTAGTCTTTCCCTGGCACTGTCATTAGATAGCTTCCACCCACATGTGACTTTTCCCTGGAAAATGGAGCAATTCCTACCACAACCCTCCTTTTCCATCCTTTCCCTACAGCTGTACTGTGATCTTCTGTCCTACAAGGCAAAAAGAAGTAGTGAGAGTGATGAAGGTCTTAATCTGCATCCCTCTAAATGCTCCTCTGACTTCTCTCAAAGAAGTTGTTCAGCAAAAGACAAAAAGTAACATCTTGAGTAGCTTTCAAAAATAGAGAAAAAAAGATTTTCCCTGAGGAGTAGTAAGTGAGGAAGCTTCTGGAAGTCAGTGCATCCACAAAGAGCAGTAAGCAAAGAAGATTTTGTAGGAACAACAAAGAGCTAAAAATCAAAGAGCATTTGAAAAGAAAAGACTTTTGATATGTTTGTCGCCCAAGTCCCCACCCATCTCAAAATCTCTAATCATTAATATAATGAAAATCTCAGCTGTTTTGAGGAACTGACTACTCCAGTTGGCCAAAGGGAGAAGTCAATATGAGCAGACTGTAAAAATTGTAGGTGCCCTATGAAACACAGATTACCAAGAATTTATTATATCATAATGTTTTTTCTCTAAGTCACAGAAATGAATCTACATTTTTAGATTGAGCACTCATGTATGTCTTATGCTCAGAATATGTCAGGTTGAAACACCCAAAACACATAAATTAAAAGCCATAAAGTGACATTGCTGATTTAAGAACCTGAGGGCTAAAATTGTGCTATCATAAAAACCCCTACTACTATTTACTATCTTCAAATGTGAAATTGAGATAGACAGATATATATATATAGTTATTTAACATTCCTTGAATCAGCTGTAATAAACAACAGGAGAAATATACAAGGGATTTGAGAATGTGTATGAAATAGAAAAGGAAATATTATAAAGGCTGAGTAAAAGAAAAATTCAAAAAAAAGATGACAACTGTGGTCATTGGGTCTCAACCATTAGCCAGCACTCTACTCAGCCTGTTAAGAACAAGCAGGGACCTGTAGGGGATTGTTGTCTTTATTTATCATGGTCAGACTCACAACAACTTCAATGGGAGGATTTTTCTCTTGGCAGTAGAAGTTTTATTTCTCTCATTAGCCTGCTAGTGCAAAAAGAGTCCAATCACTGTGAATATACAGATACATTCAAAACAGATGCTCTCAAGGCTCTCTATTAATCAAAAAATTCACTGCTACTTTTAAAAGATTCATCATTGTTTTCAGAGCTGAACAAATAATTCATGAGTAACTTCCTCACTAAATTCAGCCTACTTTGGTTCAAAGATTATCAATGTGGAGATCATGATTTCCTCAAATGTATTCATGTTTGAAGGCGATGAATATGTTAGCACATAGTTTGCTCTGTGGATCCTGATAATCCAACTGTAAACTGTATTCTTTGCTGTGATTTGTCAAAATAATCAGATGGCACTTGGTGTTTGATCAGTGAGTGTGAAGGTACTGCCAAACAATCGAGATGGTTCCCATGTTTGTGTCCATAACGCTGTAACACTCAATCTGAGAACTCAGAAGCTGGAACACGAGAAGTAAAAATGGCATCAAAATGGGAAACAAATTTATTTTAAAACAGATACACTCTGCAGAGAAGCAAAGTGTATGGCTCAGAAAGAAAAATTGCATGCAAATTTCAGACACCTTTTTTGCTCTCCAAATTTACTCTAGCTAGGTATTGAAGACACTATATGTGTTTTAGTCTACTACAACTGTAACACTATATATCTTCAAATTTAAAAGCTCAGAATTGTAAAAGGAGCCTCCAGTTGTGTCTGAGGCTATACAAACCTTCAGCTTAATTATGCTGCATTTCTACAACAAACTTTAATACCTTTTCCAGGTCTAGTCTTTTACCAGTTTAATCAAACACATTTTAATTCAGGTGATACAGCTCCTGTGAAGAAGCTATGATCCAGAGACCAAAGAGCAAAGAACTATTTTTATAGCTCTGAAAGAACAGCTATAGTGATATCAGTGTAAAATCCCTAACAAAAACTATAGTCACAGAATATAGTCCCTTTTATTATACACTTCCAAGTCTTTAAATAGAAAAAAGAACAGATGCCAAAGCAGAGCCATATGTTTTAAATGTAGCTGTATACAAGCATGATTTTATTTTTTCTGACAGAAAATCTATAACTTGAGTGGGAACTTACTGAGTGGAATCCTCAATGCCATATTTCTGGCTAAAGAAATAAACTCCCTATAGAATATGTCAAAGTCTGAGCTGAGAGATTGAGACATTTTGATAACAACTCAATGCTTGCTCAAAACGTCCAATTGCTTTGAAGTAATTGGTGGGAGGAGACAAACTGTTAATACTGGATTTATTTGGCAGAGTTTGTGTCTTACACTACAAACAACCACTAGCTCCCCTTGAAGTTGTTGGCAGGTAGCATGCATTTAAATCAATGCTTGCAGTCCAAACTAGCCCATGACTGCAACAGCCCAATAAGCCTCTCTCTGCTTAAAAAAGCCATCTTTTCTGAATGGAGATGATGGGGAAGGAAATGATTAATCAGATCTCAAATGTCTCAGCAAGTTCCTGTGCTGGCTGCAAAAAAATCCATTATCTGTAAATTCTTATGTCACTAGATCAGCTTCAAAGGTGTAATGAGCACACTGATGCCTTACAGTCAATGAACCTCCCTGGTGCAGCTCTGAATGTAAATCTGTATCTTTCAGTTTGAGCACTCCTCATGTAACTGAGACCAGAGGCTGCTCCTCTCTCCTGGGTTTTACAGCCCCTTTTAGCCCTGGGTCCCTGATCTAGAGCCAGGAGTCTCCCAGGAGCTGGAACATTGCAGGAAATTTCTGGTTGCATGTGAAAAATAGCCACAAATTAAACACAGAAAAATTCATTCAGAAAATATTTTCAGAAGATTAAGGGTATGGATACACAAATACAAAGGTAAAGCCTGATGCATAAACTGGGAGCAAATAACATTGCACCAGCTGTGTTTATTTGCAAGAAATGAGCAGGCTGTATATTGAAAAGTCCATCTGACAGATTAACAAATTCAGCATGGATTTGTCCAGAGTTAAATCTGTCACTGGTCTGATGGTGCTAAATTGGTTTTAGGAGTTCACAGCTTTTTGAAACTGGGACACTTGACATGGAAAAGTGAACGTGTTAACCTGAAGTAAGGATTTAGAACAAATTGTTTTTGTGAAGTGTCATTTATACAAAGATCTGATTAAAAAAAAAAAGAAAAAGAAAGAAAAAAAAAAAGAAAAAAAGAAAAAAAGAAAAAAAGAAAAAAAGAAAAAAAGAAAAAAAGAAAAAAAGAAAGAAAGAAAAAAGGCCTTGAATGAGAAGAACACAAGAAGAAAACTTCCCATAGAATTCAGGAGTGCTTCCAATGTAATGCTGGGTTACAACCAACCTGCATAAATTGGGACCTTGCTAAAACCTCTCAACATTCATATTACTGAAGACTAATTAAAGACCATATTTTTTAAAAGGAGAGTTTTTCCTACTGACTTATTAAAAGGTATCTATGATAGCAGTGGTTTTAGATCTGTCAGCTCCATCAGTTTCTCAACACACTGCACCTGATCTCAGATACTTGGACAACACAACCTATGACAGTCTGCAAGTCAGAATGGTTGCCAAGGATGCAATCCAAGGAATTATGAAACATGCAGGAGTTTAAAGCTCACAGACAGCACAAATTTATGGCATAACATATGAGAGAGTTAAGCAGAGATTATTGAAGTTGCAGGAAGGTGAGCTGTTTATTTAAAGACAGCAAATGGTTTTGCTGTTGGCCATTCTTAAACTGTTGATATTAATGTAATGGCTAGAGTGCCTCTGACCTGGAAGAACAAGGGAAATTCTCTGTCAACATGAGCAATTACCTAAACATACAGACAATAACAAGAGATAAGCACACACAGTTGAAGGTAGAAGCCAGGTTTTATAAGCCTTGTACAACTGCCAGCAACAATCAGAGGTTACTAAACAGGGGAGGCAGCATCAGGGAGCATCCAGGAGCAGCTCTCTGCCATTCTGCAGTGCTCAGCAGGACACCTTGTCTCCAGGTAATTTCAAAACACGAGTGGTAATTCCTTCTTAGTAGACTTTATCAGCAAAAGGGCACCTGCAGATGTGGCACTGGGCATGGCAGCCTCAACATTTCACATTATGAGCCAGAAATAAAAACATGAAATTAAGTCGTTCAGATTTGGGACCTGTACTAACATGGCTGGAGAAATGAGCATTCCCTGTCTAGCTGGGACAGCCCTGTCTGAGGTCACTGCAACGAATCAGCTCCCTGAAAGCTTTTCACTAGAGCAAGAAGGGCATTTTGGAAAGGGAAATATTGAAATTGCTGCTTATTCAGATCCAGAACACAGGTAAAATCAAGCAGATATCCAGCAGGCTATTGCGCTGAGAATTTTTTCTATTTCAACTTTTGTGCTTTCTCTGCTTCCACACAGGTTTTAAGTGCTGGTGACAAAGGTACAATATCCAAGGCAGGGTGCCCTTTTCTTGAAATTGCACATTGGCTACAAAGATGAAAGTCATCCAGATCTTCACATGCTCTAAGTCTGCAGTCTCACAGCAGCCCATCTCGCTGTGGTGTCAGGCCGTGCCCTCTTAAGAGCAATGTGATAAGGAGTGCTTTGGGAGGAAAAGTTAGAGGAAGAGAGAGAATCAACCTTTTGTTTCACTCTTCTGTCCCTCTTACAAGCCCAGAACTGAGAACTCTGGGTGGCAGGAGGAAGTGCAGGGTCCTGTTACAAACCAGAGGCTGTCTGAAGCATCCCTCCCACACAGAAAGCGCAGAGGCTTGGCTGTGGTCAGCCCTGTTGTACTGCAGTGCCCTTTCTTCCCTCTCCTGCTTCAGCACAGAGGCAGGGACTGTCCCCTCCCTGTCCTCAGGAAGGTTTGTTCTGTAACACAATTACACTGGAGCATGGCAGGTGTGACCCTAGAGCCTTTCAGATGGGGATAGAATCAGAGAATAATTTCGCTTGGAAAAGTCTTTGAGATAATCGGATCCAGCTATTAACCCAGCACTGCCAAGCCCACCACTAAACCATCTCCCTACGTGTCACATCTACACATCTTTTAAATACCTCCAGGATGGGCACTCCACCACCTGCTCAGGCAACCTGTGCCAGTGACTGAGTGCCAGCCAAACCAAAACCAGTGCCCGAGGAAGCTGCTCCCTCTGGGGCAGTGTCAGTTCAGCAGCAGCACCCACCTCAGTGGGACAGGGGACAGCACCAGGTGACAGACACGGGACAGGGACCCCAAAACAGAGTCCTGTGTGCTTTGTTGGTGCTTCCTTTGCCGAGGACACACCCAGGCACAGCTGGGCTGAAGCCTTTCCCAGCAGCCCCTCACCCAGCTGCCGGTGCTGGAGAGCCGGAGCGAGCAGGATGCCAGCAAGCTTCACAATTATGTTCCCTCTGTGAAAGACACCTGCTGCAATTCCTTTGTCATAGTGTGCCTCTGATGTGAAAAGGAAATTGGGTTTTATTACAAAATTGAACTTTATGAAAACACACCCTCCCCCTGCTATCAAATGCATTTCTACAAACAGAAAATCTAACTCTGCAGTAGGGTTTTTTTTTTCTTTTTCTGAATCTGAATAGTACAGAGGACACTGTGATATAAATGGAAACATTAGAATCATGTAACAAAGCAGTGCTAGGCTATATAACTCGATCACTATGGTCTCCTTCACGAAAAGGAAAAGACTGACTGACTATAAAAGAAAATATTAAATAGCTGTAGTTTACCTACAAAGCCTTTAAAGCACAGATGGCCATTATCTAGGGGATATTGATGCAGAGAGATAACATGGGTCATGCACTATTAAAAAAATAATAAGACAAGGACCACATCTGATACTGTAGAGCAAGAAATAATTTGCTCTTTCAGGGGGTGACCAGACCAAGACTCTCAGAGCCGATATCATTATTTAAAAGTGCCTGTACCCTCCCTGTAATGCACCCTTTGCTGCTTTATGCTAGACAAAGCAGCTGGGCATTCTTCTTATCACCTCAAGAGATGGGCTTTAATTTTGCTTCAGAAATTATTTTTAAGCAGTTTCAGGAAAGTGCTTGTTATGCTCCTCTGAAGGTGTCTGCAGAGACATCAAAGCCCGAGTGGCCTGCGGTGACGCTCCCTCCCCACGGCCACAGAGCTGGGTGGGACAGGGCCAAGGTTACACCAACCTCCCCGAGCTCACATGCTCTTTGTGAAATTTCAAACCATTTGAAATTAAAAACAGGAGCTGCAAAGCTCACAAAAGTGGATATCTTCAAATCAAGGGTGACATTATCTTTTCTCTTCTGTTTTCTATTTTTCCTTCTCTTTCATCCTTTCTTTTTAAACATTTTGCCACTGGTTCTGTTTTAGAAAGAGGTTCCAAGCCAAGCCAGTGCCAAGGAGGAAGCAAGCTCATGGAAGAGCAGAGTATGTGCCTGGCAGTACTTCTTGGTCTGAACTCAACTTTGATGATTTTTGGTAAGTCTCTTGAAACAGTCCTTAGGAACCAATTTAATTTTCATCGAAGGTCTCCTCTCTCTTTGCCAGAAAACGATGTTTTAAAGCAGGACCAGCTTCATCTGTACAGCTGTCAGTTTTCACATGAATCATAAAAAAATGCATTACTTGAATCCCTATTTCAGAGATTTTTGCCATATCTTGTGAAGCTGTTGGCAGTGTGGGTATTGAATATCCTTATTTATCCTGGGAAGGGAAAACAGAGGATTTCCCTTTGTGTGAAAACCACCCAATTTTTCTTTTTCACCAATACTTTCAAGAAGTCATAAACCTGATGCACTCATGACCTATAGTACAAAAATCATTTTTCAGTATTTGTGAGAGGGTTAAATTCTGTTCCCCCTTTTCACCAAGTGTTCTCTTAAAGGGAATGAAGAGTTGGTATTATTATGCTTTCCCCATGAAATTCTCATAAGTACCCTACATGCTGCAGTGCTGTTTCAAACAAAAAAAGAGAATATTTTATTATGAGGCACACAGTATTTGAAATCTTTGATTCATAGGGCACTTAGCTCTCTTTCCTGTGTAAATTCTAGCCATTCTGTCTACAGAGAAAAGAATGGGAGTACAATCCCAGGACACCCTACAGACACAAATACCAGTGAGCAAATGAAAATAATCTGCAGCATATAAAAATCATGATGTTTCAAAGAATAATGACAAGTTAGTTAATGCTGCTCCAGAAATAGTCATTTTGTAATTTCAAGGGCTACCACTAGGAATGCACAGCTAAGACTTAAACACCCATGTTAGTTTCCAAGAAGCATTTCAGAAAAAGCAATTTCATCCCTATGCCATAACCAGCTCCAATCAATACATCTTCCTCTGTGTAATGTCTGTTAAGTGCATCCCTTGGTGACAGAACAACACACAATATGGACACCAGAGCCAGGAAACCATCCACAGTATCCAGTCAGCAACTCTGTATCACTGAAACTCCTCTCTCTTCGTGTCTGCAACCCATCACAAGAGTGATTTGTGCTTGGGATTGTGTTCCAAGGGGTCTGCTGCAGGAAAATGTCATCACATGTTCGTGGTGCACCTACTATGGCCAGACCACTAAGGCTGTCCAAGGGAATCAGCTGGCTTCTGCTCCCTACAAGCACCATTTGCATGGTAAAGACCCTGCATTAATCACCCACAATATAACTGTATAACCCAAATTAACCCTAAAAATAACTTCCCATAGAGAGATGTGAAATACGTAGTTCATGTATGTTTTCATTTCACAAGAGCCTTGTTACACCAATTACTCTTGTTGGTTTGGCAAAAGTTAGATTTGCTGAATGCCAAATTCTGCACACAGATGTATGTGCCTGGCTACTGCTGAAATAAAAATCAGAGGCTTTGACTTCCACTTTTCTTTTTATCCCTCTGGTCTGGAAGACAGTCTGTCAATCACAGACAAATTGAATATGATGCACACCCACATGCATGCCCAAATGGCTTTATGCACACAAAAGAAAAGGGGGTCATTTGCATTTAGAAGTGCTTTTATGAGGTATGCATTTAGTAACTATGTTTACAGCTGGGGTCTGGGAGATGATTTCAGGAATGGCATCCAGAGAATTGAATACAGCACTGGCAGTCGAATAAATGATTGCAGCAGCCTGATCCTCATCCTGAAAGTGGGTGGTATTCCTTTTTCTGGCAAGGGTATGAGATACAGGGACTGGATAGTGCTCTTCCCCTTTCTACCCCTGCTCCATGCTCCTTCCTCTCTTCCCATTTGGCCTCTTTTAACATATTCACGGTTCTGGGCAAAATGGTGCAGAAAAGGAGTGAAAGACAAACAGGAACCCACCCAAGTGAGCCTTCTTCTTGTTTGTGTGGGGTTTTTTTCAATATGTTGGAGCTGGTTGAAGAGATTCAGCGCATTCAGCTGTGGGCTTTATCCAAACCTCCACCTCAGGGTGACTTTTCACCCTTGTTTTGTGCCCTGATGGCCACAGTTAGGCCAGTCTGGGAGTCATTTACAGCACATACACGAGCTCTGCAGTGACACCTTCTCAAGGGACCAGACACAAAGTACCAGTGTCAATTCTGCATGCCTGCAAGCCCATCTTGCTGGGAGAGCTGCTGCCCCTGAACCCTGGGTGTGCTGTGGTGCCTCTCAGCTCACACAGAGCTGGGGAGCCCTTGGAGCAGGGAGCACTTTGGTGACCAGAACAGCAGTTAAAGCACAAGGCATCTTGCTCGAAATGCCAACAGCAGCAGCTGCTTAGCTGTTGAATAAACCTGTAAGAATTGAGTCTATAACCAAAACCACCCCACAGCTGCACTGTATTCCAGTGTCTGAAGAGATCTGCCTCATGCATCACCTGGAGTCTGACCCCACATTCCAGTTTTTCATGCCATCTCCTTTAACTGGACCCACAGTTCTGGAAGGTGAGGAGAGCACAGGGCTGCACATCCAGACATGAGCTCCTGCCCCAAAACTCAGCTCCTCCTTTCTCAGGAAGATGAGCCTGTCATTCTGCCTTTAATAGTCTGTGTGGCACCTGCTTTGTAGGCCAAGTTATCAGGTTAAGCACAAATTGGAGAGAGTCTGAAACATAATGATATAAAATTCTGCTCAGACCTGTGAGTGAAATGCTCCCAGTCCACCTCTTCCCAGGATTATTAGGCAGTAAGAGGGTAAGCAGGAGACACAGAAAGTAGGTGTGCTGCTCCCCTTGTTTAATTTTACCCTCTCTTACATGAATAAAAAAAAAAGATGAATATTTTATAACCTTTGCTTTCATCATAAATAATTTTGTGACAGTTCAGCATTCCTGTAGATTATTTACAGCTTTTTGGTTGATGTGTGCTCCAAAAACATTTAAAAAAATAATGTTTTTCTGGATATTGCCACAGTAGCATTAGTACACCTTTGAGATTTCTGATATTCATTTCAAGAACACTCCAGGCTGAGGGTCCACAAACTCTCCCTTTTCAGCTGTTCTTTAATAAAACACCAACAGTCTTGCTCCAAAAATGCCAAAAATAGTTGAGAGAACTCCTTGATAACATATTTTTGCAAAAAAACTATTTATATTCATGGATTCCTGACAGTTCACTTCATTTTGATACAGTTTCTGCATTTAGTCTTCTGATTCTAATTTTTTAAACCTTGTTTTTGGTTTAAGATTTGGAAAAGAAACTACAGCTCTAATCAGGGAAAAAGATATATAACTACATAAATGACTTACTCTGTGAGCACAATTACTTGTAAATAGCCATGAATCTTTCTTTAAAGCAAGACAAAACATAAAATAGTCTGCTTAACTGTAAATTTAAACCTATTTCACTTTCAGGCTTCGCTGCTTCCAATATGAATCAGCCTATTATCTTTAAGTATGAAATTAGAAAAAAGATTTGCTGTTTGTGTACACCCAAAGATTAACATTTCCTGAGATTAACAGTGTGTTTCTTGACGATTAAAAGCACACAACACCAAGAAACACAGTTTAATGCTCCTTCTCAGGAGCAATTTTGTTTTTATAGCAAATGCAGCTTGAGATTAAGAATATGCTTTAAAACCAACTAGTGAAAAAGAGATACCAAAGCAATGATACTTTGTGGTGAAAGCAAAACAAATTACTACATGGCCCAAAAGTTAAAGACATAAAATCTGCAGTTTACAGTACATTTGCTTGCATCTTTTTGTGGTATGCAAAATAATGCATAAAAATTCAGGATTAAGCATATTTAAATGTCACTTGAATCAGAATTAGAATAAATGTTGGAATGATAAAATAAGGCATCTGTTTGGAGTAGTCTCTGCTCTATAATTGCCTGGTCAATATATTTAAGTTTGCTGAGGAATATCCAGCCAGGGGAAAAGCAGAACACATCATTGTTCCTTCCTTCATATTGCCCAAGCCTTCAGTTTTTCCAGGAATAGTAAAAATATGAAAATACTAACAACATGTGATTTCTCTGCTAAGTTTGCTTTGGGCTAATTCTCATCACTGTAAGACACAAGGACAGAGCAGACTACTGCATTTATTTCCCAGAGATTTACATACAATATAAAAGTAAAATATTCTGTTTACTTTTTATTTATTCCTTCCAATTTGCTTGATTTTTCTTTCTTATTGGGCTCTCTCTGGTCTTTCCAGCCCCCAATGGGCCCTGCACTAACACATAAATACCAACTCAAATATAACCTACAAATACTGACTCAAACATAACCCAGAAATACCAACTAAAGCATATCACATACAGATACCAACTCAAATATATTATATACAAATACCAGCTCAAACATGTTATGTACAAATACTAACTCAACTATATTACATACAAATATTAACTAAAGCATATTACATACAAATACCAACTCAAATATATTATATACAAATACCAAATCAAACATGTTATGTACAAATACCAACTCAAACATGTTACATACAAATACCAGGATGAGAGATGGAAATGTGGGGTGGTATGTAAGGTTTGGAAGTTTCACAGATTCCTTCCCTGAAATTTTTGTAGGCAAGTCCTTTACCTAACAGTGACCTAAATCTTGATAGGGGGTTTTCAGACAGGAGGCAAAATTGGAAACCAGAGGAAACACAGGTTGTTTGTAGTTGGAAGTACAGTTCATAAAACTCGTACAATTTGATCAGTGTCTGCAATGCTGGATAAACCCCTAGTTCCTACTTAACATGTAGAATCCAAGGTCTATGCATAATTTTTGCATATCAAGCAGCCCATGGTGCTTGAAGTTGTATATATGTGCAGCAAAAATAATGGCTATCTGCCAAAGATTTTCTGAGCTGCATGAGCACAGAGGTTCACACAGAGAACATCAGCCTGCCTGACACCATCCAGAAAACCCCAGGAAGGGTGTTTGTAGCTCCAGAGTCTAGCTGTGTTGCCACAAATATTCATCTGTTGTTTCTATGTTCTTTCTCTCTTCCTCTTTGTTATTGAAATTGCAAAGCAGACTTATACCCACTTCAGACAGTGGAACTCTGTCTGGAGATTCTTAGCAAGGTGTCTGGAAAAGGCATACAAGTAAAACAGGATGTGTTACACTCAGACTGAAATTCTAAGCAAGTTGTTCTTAAAAGATACAACTTTGTAATTCTTCAGAGCAATTCTCAAATGCTTTAGATACAGCCACCTATGGACACCTCAGTGAAAACAAACCCAAAGCCTGCAGTCACAACAACTCCACTTTCCATTACCACTGAAGAATTAACTCCTTTAGCTGTGTTATTTAGGAGCAAAAAAAAAAATGAAACCCAACCACAACAAATATCTGGAGAATGACTACTTGAACTTTAACATCAATAAACTCCTAAGTCATGAGAGGCAATGAGCAAGGAGCTCTATGAGGTTTTATTAATTGCTGTTTTCCAGAAGATAACTCCATTTTGACTCATTTTCTAGGTTTTGCAGTACTCTTCTTCAGCTAACACCACTCTTGGCACATAACCTAGCTTAAGTATTTAGAGAATCAGTTGGCATCGGAAAAATCTCAATGGTGTAGTTCAAGAAGATGAAAAGTTCACTGGGAAACATTACACAAACTGGCCCAAGGCCCAAATGTCCTGTGAAAAATGGTAGAAACACCAGTCTCTTGGAAAAGAGTCAGTGTGGAAAGGAGATGTGAAAGCAGGGGAGTTGTCTTTTTGAGAGTATTGAATCAGTGGAAGGAATTACTGGGGAGAAAGAAGACAAGGGGCAGATCAGAGGAGATTACAGACAGATGTACCTCACACAGTTTTAAACTCTGCTGCACCCCTGGATCTCTAGGCAAATGAGCATTCATTATTTCATTGCTGTATTTCACTGCCAGGCAGGCAGAGCAGCTGCAGAACATGTGCCTGAGCAGAACTTGTGGGCATCCACTGCAAAGCAGAGCAGTTGACACATACACACTCCTCCAGACACAGAAAGCAGATCCAAGAGACACACACTCCTCCAGAAAGAGCAAGAAAACAAATACACATGGCACTGCTCAGAGAGGGAGCACCTGACAGCAGCACTTCAAACTGAGTGCTCTGGGAGATGAGCACCAGGCTTCACAATACAGCATGGTAAAGCAGGGAGGGGATAGGAAACACAAACACAACCTTTCTCACACCAGGTGTGAGTTTTGATCTGAGTGACAATCCTAAGTGAGACTTCAAAAGTCAATGGTTGGAGTGCAGTACGAGCAAACAGGGAAACCACAGTCCTAAGGGATGGACAGACTCTCTTTACCCTGGTCTTGTAAGCAAATGACCACTGAACTAACTCTTCATACAGATGGCAAATGAAGGGAGCCTTGTCCTCCCCACTAGGCAGACAATTTCAAAGGACAAAGTTAACCTTCCCCTACAACAGCAAATAAAGTATTAATCTGTTGTAAAGACTGTTCCATTAATTAAGAATGTTGCAGATTAGCACAACACAGAGAAATGTATGTCCAAATACAAGGAAAACCATGCTTATTTCTGGATAAGGGAGTATGGCTCAATTCTCTAATGATTAAAACTCAAGGAGAACCTAGAAAAATGTAATCTGTGCCAATACTTCTCCAGATGCTAACTTCTTTTTAGCAGCACTAAACTATTCCTAGAATGATAACTTTTCACTTCGTAGAAAAAGCAGGATTTGGGAATCTTACACCTCTGGAATTAGTTGGGATTTTTATTTGGAATCAAGTCCTGGACCAGTTTCCTGCCTTGGCTGCAGAGGGCAGGCCCAGTAACAGGCATGGTGAGGCTCTTGTTCCTAATGTACAGGTAACACAGGTAAAACACTTCCCTGTCAGACTTTGCCACTTCTTAAATAATTCTCCAGGGGAAAAGGGCCAAAAATTAAGAGAACATAATCTTCCTAGGGGACAGAAGTGATTAATCCCTAAATGAGAAACCTCTTACAAGTAGATTGAGGAAGCTCCCCTACAGGACTGGAGCTTGAAGCTTCAAACTCTTTGAAAATACTGCAGTCCTCACCAACAGCACTTTTTCATGAAATGTCTGGAATTTGTTTGGAAGTCTAATTTCAAGCATAACCACAAGTGGATTTGGCAAGCCACAGTGAGACTCACTGATGGTGTCACACATTGTTTTTACAGGGTTACTGCTCAGAAAATCTGAAATCTTACTAACTGTTGGTATCTCTTGTGTCTTTTCAGACAAATCCTTTTAAAGCTGAAATTTATCTTACCCTTTGCTTCCCTTAATCCTGACAAATAGTGGTTTCATTTGCAGCAATACCCACATTCATAGGGAGGGAGACACCCCCTGATGCAGCTCAGTGAGCAGAAGGCCTTACTGAGAGCCTCAGCAACTCTGTGTGAGAGGGATGGGACCTCTCTGTAGTGAGCAAATGAGTGTCAAAAGCAGTTACTGTGGCTTATAAGATGAAAAGAGATGTTTAAATGCTGTAAGCAATAAAATGTCAAGAAGGGAGGCAGAATGAATGGGCTAAAATGGAGAGCTCCTTTGAGTGATCCAGTCCCACAAAGTTCAGCCATGTTGTCTTGATAACACAAAATCCCTCCTGGTTTCTCCCATTGATCATTTGCTTTCTATCCTTGCCAAAAGAAATGTATATTTAGTGACTTCCTGAAAGATTTACATCTATTACATTGACACAGAATACAAATGAGGCATTTTAAGTGGCATTTTATGGTTATGTCGCAAAACAAATTGCCACATCTGTTTGAATTCCTGTTTTACCATACCCATCCTTCAATCTCCTTCAACTTGTCTTTACTCTGAAGTCTTTCTCTTCCCCAAGCCTTTTTTATACCAACCAGAAGCTCTAGACCATTTTTCAACTTTCTTCTGTTAAATATGGCCACAGCAGCCCTGCCACTTGCCATACATTCCAATAAGTGGAGATATTCCAATAAGTTCCAATTCCAATAAGTTGAGTCTCTGTAACATAATTGATTTATTAAAATCAATGATGTAAAATAATCATTAAAATTATTATTTTTAAATACCAACAGGCATAAAGTACAAAATACTTGAAATCCAGTGAACACAAAGTGCTTTCTTAGAACATATAATCCATCACACACCTTTGCCATGGTATAACTGATACTAATTTTGCCCTTGCTCTTCAACAGTGGATCACTTCACATGCCTTGGTCTGTGCACATTCCTGCTAAAATTCTACATCCCTCACCATTCAAAAAAGATAAGAAATAGCCAAGTCAGAAGCTGCCTGTATTTCTGCTAAGATCACAGAGTAGTCAGAAATGGCACTAAAAGTCCTGGTAAACTTCTGAAACCAAACATCTGACAGAATTACCGGTACACTGAGCGGGCACTGCCCAAGAATCAACTCCTCAGCAGTTCCCACTTTCTCTCCTCTGACTTCTCCATCCTTCCCATTCCTTCTCTTCCCTTTCCAAGTTCAGTTCTCCTGTTAGGATAGAATGCAGCTGGGTGGAAAGAAGAAGGTGTAAGCATCAGTCCAGCACAGAACAGCAGATCAGGAGCTGTGTTTTCTGTCTTCCTAGAGATATCTGCTGTCCACCATCCAAGGCATCAATGGAGGCCACATTTACCATCAACTTCTCCACAGTCTGTCTAGAGAATCAATGAGTAAGGTATAATATTTTGCTTTTTGGTACATAAATGTCACCAATTCCATCTGACTCCTCTTCACCTACAATGTTGCATTCGGTCAGGAACACTTGTAAGCACAACTGGAGATCTCAAGCTGACTGAACACTATGCCTACCTCATTGTGTCCCAAAGAAGGAGTTGTTAATAACTACTAATAATTTGAGAGTTAATAATTATAAAGACCATCTACTTCAGTGACATGAATGGCATCTTCCTTATCTGAACTGTGAACCTGAAGCACTTCTTCTTTGCCCACAACCTTAGTGAACATTAGCTTTCCATCAGTTTGTGTCTGGGAAACTCCTAGCACACACACTAATTTCCTAGTGACCTTAGTCAACATAAGCAATATTATATACTGAAGTATGTAAAATAAACCCAGCTGCCATTTAGAACATGTAAATTTTAACACATCACCAGCCTGTCAAAAGGGTTAGTTTTTGCTTTCAGCAATCTAAAGAGTAGTTATAGCCAAGCAAAACAATTTTTCCAGGGACATAGGTGACTTTTTTGAGCAAGCCACTCACTACCATAGACGAATTCACTTCATGCAGAAAGGAACCCAGGTGCTCACAGATCCGTGCATTGCTGTGTCCCCCCTCCCCTCCTGCAGACACCTTCCAGTGAGATCTGCCCGTGTCATTTATGTGAACATGAAGGACATCTAGTGGAGCCTTGCTTGCTCCCAGCAGAGCGCACTTTTAGCCTCTGCTCCCCGACTTCTCCTTGCTCCTGAGCACCAGCTCCTGCTCCTGCTCTCTGAGGACAGCCAGGGAAGTGCAGAACGGCCCAGATTCCTGTCTTGCTGCTGTCAGCAGGGCCGTGCAGCTCCTCTCTGGCCCTCTGCAGAGCACAGCCCTTTGTCAGTGCCCTGCCCTGGCTCACCTCCTCTCCACTCCCTCTCCCAGCACCAAGCCTGCAATACTCAACACCACAACCTGCACAAGATTCTTAGTGAGAATGTTGTGCATTTAACCCAGTCTGAACTAGCAGGGATTACAGCCAGGTAGGCTTGCACTCTCAGGACTCATCTGCACTGTATCACCTTAGAAATGTAATTCATGGGCAAAACCCTCTTAATTTTATCCTAGCTCAACACCTTAGCACAGAGATTACAGAGGGCTTAAACTTTCCACAAAAAACAACAGAATACTTTTGTACCAAGGGAATCAAACTCGTGTATATGGCTAGGCACAATTAAGTCTGCTGTGGAAAAAAACCCAAAGGCTTATTCAGATTGCCTTGTAAAAGCTTAAACATAAATATTTAATTCAGAATATTTTCTAAATTCACTTTCAAAACCCATCACTCACAATATTTCAAAGGCTGAGGCACAGAGGTGTTTTATCTCTAAAAGAACAAGTAAACAAATGCAAGTTTCTCCCTGTTCATTTAGCTGAATATGTCAAAGCAAGAAGTTGCTAAAAAATTAGGAAATATGTAAATAACCATTCCAATAAGTGGGTATTTCTCATGATGGAGATATAAACAGAAAAGCAGGAAGGGCATTGTGTGTGTTGTTTCTCCTGCAGTAGAAGCTGGGCTTTGTGCTGGTGTCCCCTTCCCACAGGGCATCTCTGCTTGCCTGAGTGCCACCCTGGGTGCCCTTCAGGGACTGCTGGGACACACTTGCCCTGCACAACCTGAGCTTTCCAAAGGCTGCCCCACTCAGCCCCATCCTTCCCAGCCCCTAGAGAACAGCCAGGTCCATGGTCACACTGTGAGCACTTTGTTATCCTCATTGAGGCCAGCCCCACAGCGAGCCAAGGCAGCTGAGCCCAGCAAAACCAGGCTCAAAAACATTAAGGAACTCCTTGTCTCAGAACCCAGTGTTAACTGCGGTGGGTATGAGGATTCATTTTCTCAGTTCCTCTGCACATCCATGTGGGAGCTTTGGATGGCCAGATCTGCTGGGTGGACACAGCCCCATCCCCACAGGGTGAGCGCTCGCCGTGTGCCTGGCCCTGCGCGCTGAGCCTGGCACCCAAGGCTCCACAGAGCAGTGACTCACATCATGCTGAAAGCAGACACAGTTTCCATTCTCAGCTACAAATATTTTTAGCTGCTCTAACAAACAGAACAACTTGTCAAGATGACCCAGGAAGTGTATGAAGAAGAAAACACAATGGAATTTTTGGTCAGAGACACACAATGAGGATGCCAAGATTTAATGCAAGGAGCTGGGATGTGTGGATGTCTCCTGGCCAGGCACTGCATAACCTCAATTCCAACATTCACATGTACTCATTTACTCTCTCTAGAGGATATTTCATTCATCTTGTGCATGAAATCAGCATATTTGTCATGTCTGAGAAAGACAGAAAGGGAATATCCACAGTTCACTACATCAATGATGGAAACACTACCAGCAATGAGCTAAATTTTAAACAGTTTTTGAAACCAACTTTCTAGGTTTTTATATAATATTATATATTTTCTATTATATATATATATATAGATATAATTTTATTTTTTCAGAGACCAAGATTTGTTATGTTCAAATTTTCCCTCTTCCTCCCATGGGAGCAGGATTCAGTCCAAACAATTCCTCAGCAGAGCTGACCAATCCCATTTTGCCTGTCCAGCAGCTACTAATGCTGTCCTACTTTCTTCCCTTTCACATTTCAGGGAAACCCACACTTGATTTTCTTAGTAAATGAAAAGTTCATCTATCTCACCTGAATGTCAACATAAGTGTTGCAAATTACTCTAAGGTGAGATTAGAAACCTTTTATGAATTAATCACTGGTAGAAACCTTAAAATTGCATATTGAGTAATGACTCCAGGAGTTACCAAACACTTCACAGAATTCTCCCAGACTGAAATTTTTCCTCAGCTTCCACGGCATCCTGACTAGGTCTGTGGCCTTTTTGTCACTGCCCTTGCAGCTCAGCTTTCCCCACCAATCTGGAACAAGTTGTGCTGCTCAGAGCAAACGTCCCCAAGCTGCACAAGCAGGCTGTCACATGGAGCTTGTGAGGAGCCATTCTGCTGTTTGCAGCCCAGGGGAAGCAGGCTGAAAGGATTTATGGTTATTGTTTCAGTAATATCCAAGTAGATTTCCAGAAACACTAGAGGTGCAGTGACTGCAGACTGAGAAATGCTTCTGGGAATTTGTACCATGGTGTCTAAATTTTCAAAGCAAGCAGCAAAGTCTGAGTTCTTTGATTTCTCGTTGTTCATGGGGAGACAAACAGAGAAGTTGGAGTGAGGGGTTAAGGTGGCTTCACATTTGTGAAAGTTGAACAGATCTGTCTCAGCCTCTGAGAGAATGTGAGAATGCCAGGTTCACTGGAGATTTTGGAAATGCATTTGGATGTGGGTACACAGATGTGGGGAATTGCACTCCCACGGAGCAAACAGCCTTGGATGTAAACACTGATCCAGGGTAACCATCAAATCCTACATCAATAGCAGGACTAAAGTACATAAACACCACGAACCACTCCTGTACCCACTTATGTAGGAACTCTTTTGCCTTCTAAAGATGCCCTTTCCTCTATGCTGTGCTTCCTCTAGACTTCACCATTTTGCTATTTCTCAGCTAGAGGAGCCACTAATAGCAATAATAAAAGTCATGCAGAATACATTTAACAGCAAGGTACCATATCCTTGGATATGGAAATGACTGCTTTGTGTTAATATTCATTGTTTACCAACTGTATAATGGGAAGGTTAAATGGTCTACTTGAGTCATTTTGTGAGGCTGCATTTACACTCACAATGTTTAATAAGACATATGCCAATGGCTATTGAATAATGTACACACATTTTCAGAGGAGCCCATGGGCCAGGCTGTAGAGCAATGTCTCCTGTGTTCTGCTGGTGTGTTTCAGTCACTGCCATTCTCTCTCACTCAGACACTCTCTCCAGCTTAACTACAGCAGAACTCAGTGGTCAGGATGCTCTGCAGGAGGAGTTACATTAGAAAAACGAGTGGTTTAAAATTCACACCTTGTTTGATGTCAGTACATCTTTCCAGGGCCCAGATCTGTAATTCTGCTTCAGAGAAATTCCACAGACATGTTCTACATGCACTCATAGACATTGCTCTGAATTTATACAGAGCAACCTGCATTGTTGTCACAGAGCAGCTATGCTCTGGCTGGGGAAATTTAGGTTACTACATGTGAAAAAGCATCCTATTGTTTATCCAAAACCCAGGCTCACATCTGTGCCAACTGGCAGTTAGGCAGAGCCATCTGTCATTTTGGGGTATCCTAATGGGATTTGGCATCAGAAGATGAGGTTCTATAACCAGGTAAGGATCAAGGGACAAGAATGCCCCGAGGCCTCAATTACCCACAACTTCACATTGTGGTGCCTTCAGAAATCTGTTCTGGGAACCATGTTAAGTGCAATTCATTGATGTTTATGGTTCACATTTGCTGTTCCTGCAAGCAGAATAACTTGTAAAATTAGAAGCTGCAGATAAGGGGGAAAGCTGAGAAAAGGGAAAAAAACCATTTGAAATAGTGGAATTTTGTTTTTATTTTTTGATACTTCTGACTTTGGCACAAATAACAGCATTACTTTCAAAATGCCCTTTATTTCCAAGTGATCATTCTGTATTTATACCCTTTATAGGGATTATTTTATACTCTGTGTACAGTCTATAGACAAAACTCTAGAGACTCCTGCTTCTGAAACCTTTTATCTTTTTAAATCCCGACTGCCCTCCATATATGTAGACATTTTATGCACTCAGAATTGGATATTTTGTGAAATCAAATAAATAAACAAACAAACGTATCACCACTGAGAATACACAATTCTGGTGAAAAAAAGGTGGATAATTTCCCACCTATTATTCAACAATAATCCAAAATGGATCATTCCAGTTAGGAATGTGATTCTGGGGAAAAAGCACTGCACTGACACACACAGATATTTGTACAAATTAGGGCTACAAAGTATCCTCACTGCCCAGAGAAAAGCAGAGTAATATTAGTAATGTATAATACTATTTGGAGACAGCACAATTTGTATAAACTTGTCTAGGTCTTATGAAAAAAGATCTTTATGAAAGAATCCATATTTTTGAGTCTACAGGAATAGAGATGCTATTAAAGTTTTAAGGAAAAAACAATCCCCAAAGCCCTGCAATGAGATGCCAAACCAAATATTCTTCCTGACAGGAGACATCAAGTCTTCAGGCCTAAAATGTATCTAATATCTTCTGGTTTGGAATAATCTGCGAATCTGTTTCCTCATAACTTTGCAACTGCCAGTTTAATGAAGACAACACTAGGAATGATGACTTGAGTTTTTCTTTGAGAGCTGCTGAAGTTCCCAGTAGGTGTAAAACCACTTGCTGGACACATGCTGTGAGGACAGACTGCTTGGGTGGAACTCACAACTGAGAAACAAAGTCAGGACCTTTGGTGATGTACTTCATTTCTTCTGAATTATTTCTGTAACAATTGTAGTGTGGATAAATGGGGATAATGGGGATTTACCCCCAAGTTTCCCCTCAGACCTTTGGTTAAATGCAGCTTTAAGAGGATAACAGCTAACAAGTTCCTAACAAACCCTCTCAGACACGACTGCTCCCTTGGCCAACGTTTTCTCTGTGCTCACTCAGCTTTGGGGGCTGCTCTGCCCTCTCAGGCTCCTGTGCTGGCTCTGCCCTCCACAGCCAGGTTTGCTGCTGTCTGTCCATGCCCTCTGCACCCTGCCATGTGTTGGAACCCAGCACATCCCTCTGGGTGCCCAGATTTGCTGGGACCCCTGTCAGGGGGCTCAGAGACCCTGGCACAC
>JAHXMQ010000066.1:980944-1047543 GCA_020466415.1 Ammodramus savannarum pratensis
GCTGCTGTTCCTGCACACACACAGCACTGCTGCTGCTGCTGCCATCAGCAAACAGCTCCTCACAGCACTGCAGACAAAGGCAGATGCTGCTTCCTCCCTCTGTAGTGGGGCAATGAGCCCCAGACCCAAAGGGGATTAGCAGGGCCTCACCAGGCTGGAGATGCCAAGTGGGAGGATGGCCCCAGGCCATACATGCTGCCATGCAGGCCCTGGCTGTTCTGAGGGCCCAAGAGCTGAGATTAACTCCTCCTGGCTCAGCTCACCCTCAGCAGCAGTGTAGGGACACAAAGCAGGACCCTGCTGCATTATCAGAGCTCTCAAAAGCAGAGCAGTGTCCTCAGCAGTTGCTGTGATACCCAGTGTCACCAGAGACTTATGGCACTGTCATGCCTGGAGCTTGAATACCAGTCTAATTCATCCCATTGCCTCTAGGAAAAAAATGCCAGGGGTCAGGAAAGGGCAATGAGAACAGGGGAAGCACAGAGGAAGGTACACTGTCCTCTAGTGCAGAGGAAGAGCAGAGATACACCAAAGAAATGGAGGGCTAAAAATATCAAGGAGAGGGCAGAGGTGCTCACACGGTGCAGGCATGCTGGGGCCACAGAAATGCATTTGCAGCTACTCCCAACCTGCACTGATAGAAAGACAGGTACTCGTGTGGGCAGAGTTGAAAAAGATGCTTTATTTTCCAGCTCTCTGTACTTCCCCTCCCCACCCCAGTGTTGTCCTTGGCAAAAATAAATTAAATCTTGAAACAAGGGACGGAGAACAGGGAATGAGAACAAAAATGGGAGCAGGGAGAGGTCTTAAAAACCACAAGTTTTTCACTGAGATTTTTAAAGTTTAGGGGTATAGTTTGGAAAACAGAATATCATGCTTGCTTTGCTTTTAATTAAAAAGAACTCAGACAGCCCAACTCTTAATTAGCTTCCAGATAAAGAGATTGTTAAATTACTGACAAGCAGAAGGCAGAATAACATAGTGTCATCAAAACAAATAAAATCACTATAGGAGACAATTAACTACAGATCCATCCTCCATGGCCACAACAGGGCAGAAACACCTAAACCATCAACTGAGGAGGTGAGAACTGCAACTTCCTATTGTAGGGACTGAGAACAAAAGGCAAAGCTGTAGACTCAAGAGTCAGAGTTTCAAGCTTCCAACACTAAAATTAGTTTTGGAGCAACTGGGAGTGCAACACTGACAAGTCAATTCACAAACTAACAAAATTTTTAAAAAAATTATATTCATTTTTAAAAAACTCAACCACCTCAACACTTCTAGTACCACTAAACTTGATCACTTTAGAGTATGAACCTTGCTTACATGGAAAGTAATTAACTGAATCCAACTCTCAGACACTGGGCTCTGTTTAAGGATGGATTAATTCATGATTTATTTAAATCGATCTAAGATCAGATTACCAATGAAAAATGTGGATCTGCACTCCTTCCACTCCCTGTGTTTTCTCAGTTGCTCCCTTGAAAAGGCTGCTCAGTGAGACCTGAAATGTTTGAAATCTTTCCTTTAACTTCATGGCTTAAAGTGCACTCAGATCAGCCTCTCACCAATATTAGGATAAGGAAGAGAGGTGAAAGAGAAAGACAGGAAGGCTAAAATCTTCCTTTTAGTGGCAAAAGAAATGCAGAGATCTTTAAACCAATGCTGGAAAGGCACCTCATTTTTGGACAGGTGTTTATTGCAGGAAATGTTATGTGGGGTGCAGATATTGGCCACATCCACAGGAAGGCAGGAAAGCACCCCTTGTTTGCTCCTTTGCATGGTTACTAATTTGTAAAGTCAAAGTGTATTTCTAAGAACTTATTGACTTGTTTGTGCTTGTTAGCAGGTCCTTCACCCCCCTCCCATCTCTGTTTACAGACAAGACCTGCCCAGATGAACACAGGGAATGTTCCTGGGATGTTCCCTCTGGGATGTTCCCTCTGGGATGTTCCCTCTGCTCATCTTTGGAGGGTCAATAGGCTGGGTAGGTTCCTGGGGAGGCTGCTCTCAAGGAGTCAGGATTTCCCTGCCCACTTGTCCCACTGAGTGAAGAGGGGTTACAAACTCCTCTCCCTGCAATAGTAGCAAAATATTCATTCGAACTGGAAAAGAAGATGCTTTTCATCTTTTATCTTTCATTTTCATTGATGACATTCATGCCATAGTTCAGAAGACCAGCTTGTTCTTGGCTGAGACATAGTGCTTTTAATTTATAAATTATGTCTTCTTAGAAAAAGAAAAAAACCACTACATTCTGCCAGTCATATTGTCCTTGTTTTTTAATTACCACTACCAAAGAGAAAAGGCTTTAATGCCTAGAAGAAACGTGCACATATTTTCTACCACAAAGAAATTCATCAATGTTTAGTACAAGGCATATAATTAATAGTTGTACTTTAAAATCCCAGCTAGGCTTATTGCAGCTGTTTGCCAAGAAATACATAAACTAGCACTGCCATACAGAATGCATTTTTCCTTTTGTTTCTGGTTTTCAGTAGGTAGCAGACTGTGAATACAAACAAATGTGGCAATGGCACAGCACTACCAGAACAATTGGCTGCAGCAGCCCCTTCCTCGACAAAGATTCACTCCACACAACAGCCACAGGTGAAAAAATGAAAGAAACAATTGTCTCAATGCAGCCCAGCCCCCTGAACAACTGCATGCTGCTCTCTGCTCTCTATTCCCCACCTCACCCTGCTTTTTTCTCAATTACAACATAAGGATACTTTAGAACTGCACTGAACAAACCTTTCCTAGGTGCTGCTCCCAGATCTGACCCTTTGTTTTCAGAGCTGATCACTGTCCTGGCAAATGGCTGTGGGATATAATTTGCTCACTAAGTGCTCACTGGCAGAAAAACAAGGCTGATAAACCCAGAGATGCTGTGCACAGCTTAAATGAGGGGCTCCAAGACACAGGGCACGGTGGGTTTAGCTGACATTAAAGTCCCCTGCTGTGTCAGACTCCCCTTTCTCACCCCAGATCCCTGCCCTGCTGTAAAAGCAGCTGAAGGCTACTCCAGTCAAAGTGCTCCAGTTGCACAAACGTTTCCTTTATAGCAATGGGGTACATTGTGCATCCCTCTGCCCACCTGCTTGTTCCCACCCCAGAGACCTCCCCTCTCATTTCTGTCAGTACAGCTCTGTGTGGGAGCTGAGCAACAGAAACTGTCTGGGGTAAGGCAAGGGAGCCTTTGGTTTTCATTTAAACCCAAGGGTGGGATCCTGCTGAGAAGTCAGGTGTGAGCAGGGATGGTCGGGGCACAGGCAAACAGGAGAAGCACCTTTGAGCAGAGGCTGCCCTGGTGACTTGGCAGGGACGGCCTCCACTGCCACAGTCACATCTGCCAGCTCTCACCTGACACTCTGCCAGCTTCCAAGGAAATGGCACAGGCAAGGTCTGCTGGAAATGAGGCCTCTTATTTACAGTCTGGCTCACTGACCTTAATAATGCACCGAGAAAAGGTCTGGAGTGAGTTTTGTTAGCACTGGCTGGCAGGGAGCCTTTCCCAGGTTGTGCCTGTTTCTCTGTGCTGATGCCATGCTGGTGGCAAGCTAGCCCATGCTGGAAGCCAGGAGGAGAATCCTTGTCTGCAAGCAACACAGGGGAGAGCAGCTCACTAAACATGATACCATATCTGAGGAGTTCAGATGCTGCATGTCCATTTTTCATGCTGTCACATCCATGGAACCCTGTTCCTGTGCTTACACAACAGATTTCCCTGGGCCTCCCTGTGCCCATCCACTCTCCAGTTGTGCTTGGAGAGGAAGTGGAGATTTGAGTTAGGAGCTCCCTATAGTGTCTGAAGCAACAAATCCCAGATATCACATACAACACAGTTTTTCAGTACTGCTGCTGAACTGCTCTAGGCCAGAGTCACTTGTGACAGACTAAAGGCATTTCCCTGAATTACCCTCTGCCAGGAGCTGCTGCTGGTCCTGCAAGGAAGTGTGAGGCAGGTTTTGCTGACTTGCTACCCCACACAGATGCAAATCAACTTGGAGCAGCCTTCCAGCAGCAAAGCCCAAACTTACATTTAAGGCCAGGCATGGGCAGGAAATGGTACCAACCCTGAGTATAGCTAAGCCTGAAAACAAAGCTCATTGTTATTTTCAGAATATTGTTAATTCATAAACCAACCTTCAGAAATATGGCTTTGATCTTAATATGTGTGTAGCTTGGAATAAAATTGGGATCTCCAGCTGTTTACAAATCCACTACTTCAGGAAGCAGAAAATTTGAATCAATTGTTTCCCTGTCTACTCTCAACTCCATTTGCTTGCAACTTGTACAAAACCAGGAGATTACATTCTCCCCTGAAGTTGTACAGGACCAAAGAACCTCAGATGAACACAGCAACCCAGGGCAATGGCTGTACAAATTAGGATGTTGCTAGTCCTGTGTACTGGTCAGTAGAAACACAACCCTCAAACTTTTATTGCCCCCTGACACTTGAAGATCCTGACTGCCCATGGAGGGTGGGCTCCCCCTCTGGGCTAACAGGTCTTGTTCTTGTCTCCAGAGCTGCCAGCCCTCAGCCACAGCTTTTCTTCAGACACATAATAATAATCTTCTACTCTTGCCCTCAGTGATGATTGTCTGCTTTTTGTGTTCAGCTCCAATAATTTTTTTTAAAAGGCAAGTTTCAAGCTGTGGAGTTTGTAATCCAGAGTTTATTAGCCTAAAGAAGAAAGTTCAAATGAACACAGTACTGGTTTTCTTTTTTGTAAATTATTTACATCCTGATTATCTGCCATTTTCATCTTTCTTTAAAAGTGGAGAGTTTGGCTGTTAGTCTTAAATATTGTGAAATCTATCCAAATCTATCCAATCTATCCAAAAGCACCTTGTCAAGCTGGTCAGAACTGTCAGCTGTCAGTCTTGCTGAGGAACAATACAGAGATTCCATAGAGATGAACACACTGTACACACATCTATAAATAAAACCTTCTATTCCATTTGTGGTGAGCTAGAATTATATATGCACCTCCATGCATACAAGGCTATAAATAAAAATTAGTATCTTGTTCACAGAGCTGAGTTGGACTCAGATATGCTAATTGTCTCTCTCTCTGCTTTCCCAAGGATGTACATATTGTCAGTATATACATCCTGTATCTAGGACACAGATTTCTAACATAAAGCTTACAGCTCTCAGGCTATGGTCACCTGCAAGGATCTCATTCCTTATGGTTCCTTTCTTAGGGAAAATAAGAAAGGGTGCAGGGAGGACACCAGAGCAGAGAAGGCTCTCACCAAACCCAGATGTGAAAGACAAAAATTCTCCTTAAAACATTTGCCATGACAGACTTTCACCTAGAATGAGAGGGAGGAATAACTCTGGCCAGTGCTGGTGGGCAGGACATTACTGCAGCACAAGATTCTGCTGGGCAGTGACAAAGCCCAACTGAGAAAACATGCAAGGTGTGCACACAGGGAGGTGCAGGGGGATATGTGAGGCTGAAGGCCTGCAAAAAGCAACCTGCAGCAGTCCAGCTCCACATGGCTGGTGCCACATCAGGGGATGGTGAAAAGGGCAGAGAAAAGGCATGACATGACTCTCAGCTCTCCCTGCTCCATCTCCAGCAGGTAACATACAGCACTCCAGTGTGACCTGCACTTGATGAATGGCATCACTCAGACTGTTCATGTCATTCCAAGTTGTTCAATCAATACAGCTCAAATTCCCATTGTAGCCCCCAGACAGGCAAAAATCCTCCCCACAGACCCTCAGCCACGAGTCAGCCTCAGCTACTGCCAGAGACAGCTCTGGAACCGAGGTTACCACAGGCTGATGCACACCTGGGCAGCCCACAGCATCCCCACATCACAGATGATGATGGCTAACAGATAAATCAGAGAGCAGCCAGGCACAAAGATACAGATACAGTTCAGATGACAGATGGGCATCACAGACCATCACCACAAACAGGCAACAGCCTTCATGGCAATGGTGGGTAGGGGAAGATCTTTCCTCTGAGCTGACCCTCTGGTACCTCCTTCATTCCTTCCCATTAGTCTTCATACATTAAGAAAAAATGTCTTTTATTAATAGGTACTGCTCCTAGGAGACAAATGTTGGCTTTGGGGCCAGTTATTCTCTGTCTGTCCCTAACACCAAGAGGGCAGAGTGGACCCTGCTCACAACATCAGCATTACAATTTCAGAAGAGGTTTTAGGTAACTTTTGTTTTAAGCATTTTTCATTTACAGGATCTCTTTCTGCAAGATGCTTCTTGTTCTCATCAGGTTTGAATGATACTTAAGTTTATCTTTAATCTATTTCATTTCATGGCAGATGAAACCAATGTCAGCTTGTACTGAGGCCAGCAGGAGCCTCCAAACCTTTAACTGGGAGTTGTGGCAGATGGGCCTGTGGAACTTGCAGGAACCTGACATTTGCAGAAATCCAGCCCTTAGATTTAAAGGAATTGCTTTGAGCAACTTTAGGTAGACTTGTAAATGTTTCCCATTATATTGGCTAGAGTTAGTGTGCCTTTTAAAGTTCATTCCCTCTATCTTAACTACTACCCTCAATAAATTATATTAATTTGGTTGAGATACATACTCAGTTGTTGCTTGCTAATAACCCACACAACTGGAATCCCCATGATTATGGGGATTTTCACCAGCTTGTGATCTGTAATTATGAACATATTCAAAGTATTTACCTCAACTCTTGTTAAACTGAAAGCTTTGGCTCTGTTTATCCAAGACACTGCTTTGAGAAAAGTCCTTAAGGAAATGTGTCTTGTACACACAGCACCATGAAAGAGCAGCACATTTCCACAATCTGAACTATTGCTCATGCATTGTGCAATCTGGAACAGAGCACAGCCAAGCCAGAATCACAGATGGTGTTTTACATGACAGCAGTCATGACTATTGGCCCTCGAGTCATTTGGAAAAAAACAAAACAAAACAACCAAAGCCTCAACATCTACCAGGATCAGGTCACACTGGAGGAGACAGAAAAAGCAGAATCACAGAATCACCAGGCTGGAAGAGGCCTTCAATATCATTGTGTCCAGCCCAGCCTAACACCTCAGCTAAACCCTGGCACCCAGTGCCACATCCAGGCTTTTTTAAACACACCCAGGGATGGGGACTGCACCACCTCCCTGGCAGATCACTCCAGAACTTCATCACTCTTTCCATAAAAAAAAAAATTCCTAATATCCAGCATAAATTTCCCTTGGCTCAGCTCGAGGCTGTGTGCTCTGGTTGTGTCAGTGCTGCTGGAGAGAGACCCCAGCCCCAGCTGGGCACAGGCACCTTTCAGGAGTTGTACAGAGTGCTAAGGTGATATACATCTGCTTTATAAACATCTGAGTTACACCCTAATAGGTAAGTATGGCACAGCTGGTATCAAAAAATTTCAAACAAACACTTTAAATAAATATTAAAGTTAAGAATTAACTTAATCCAATCAACATTACCTTTTCTGCTCTACATTATGTCATTTTGATGTGAGAAGGTCAGGAGCAAAAATATTATTTTGGCAGGTTTTAGGGACCAAGTCAGTCCTAAAATTCCTTCTTCAAGCATTTGCATGTACAGAGACTTGGGTGGCTTTCAAACAGTTTGTGGTGCAGTTTGTTTCTCAGAACAGCTCCTCTATGTGATAAAGGATATCCAGACCCAAATCTTGATTCTCCCACATTAAAATTAGGCCTTGAACAAAATTCATAGACTGGCTAAGGAGCCTCTCCTTAATGAAACAGGCATCTTCAGAGAATTACCCAAGTCCAAAGCTCCTGGGTCAGGAGTGGCCAGAGCACATTTTGCTTTTGTTTTGCTAAATATTTCAGGTTTGGAAATTTATCAATCTCAAATAGATAATTGATAGGAGGAAACATTAGATTTTAGATCACTGTATCCTGTGTGCTGCTCTTAAACCACTTGCAGCAAATCTATCCAGAGTTTTGGACGCTCTGGAGCATCCAAACCTAAAGCCAAGGCCCTGCAAGGACACTCTGAACACAGCCTCACCTGCACAAAATCCCATATCCATGTTAGAAAGGCCAAAGTGAGCACCTTCCTACCCAAGTGCCAGAGATTTACCCAATTTATGCAGAGTAGCTGCTCAGAAAGAAGGAGTCCATGGAGCTGTTTATCAGCACAGTACAGTTTGTATCCACCCTTTTCTCTGCCCCCAGAAACATCCCCTGGGTTAAACTCCATGGAATGCAAAATAAAGGATGGTGTTTGTAAGGAGTCCTCATGCCTGACACTTAGGAAAAATATCCACAATGCAAAGCATGTCACACTGCTAGTGGGAATTGCAGGAGGAGAGGGAACATTTTCTAAGACATCTGCAGGGAATATTGTATGAATTCATTGTGTTTTCTCTTAGGGGACAGTTCCATTGCTTCACTTAGTGATTATCTCTGATATTTTAACAATCATTTTTAAAATGGTTTTCAAAAGAATTAAATTTAGAATCAAGAGGATAGGCAATCCCAAAGGAGGTGAGTGTTTTGCTTAGGTAGCCACTCATAACATTGGGGCATCTTGAACAGAAGCTGGAAAAACAAAGGAGTCTATGCAAAAATTAGAGACTGAAAAACCAAAATGGAAAAAAATACCAGTATAAATTTCTTACTTGTTGAATTGAAAAGTGTTCTGAGAAATTTAACCTAAGATAATAAAAGTGTAAAAGGGCCCTTAAGATCATTCCCACAGTATTTCCCTTCAGATCACACTGTCCCTTACAGTGCAACCCAACATAACTGGACTAAACCCAGCAGAAGCAGCACATTTCCCTGCGGGTGTTACTCTCCAGTAAACAGTTAAGCCAAAACTGGAGTCCTGAACCCACTCACTCCCTGATCAGACCACAAAAATTGTCACTGCCACCCTGGCACTGGTCTGCTAAAATCTCTTGGGTTTGTTACACTCACAAAGGTGCAGGACCAGGGTAATGCAAACTGAGCAGAAGTGCAGTAGCCTAAAGTAGAGAGGCTGCTGAGCATTTAAAATTTCCTTTCACCTCTCCAGGTTTTTCTTCATAGCTGCTGAAAGCTGTTCTAACACAGACAAGGTCCAGGCGTTCTGGACACTGCTCTGCAGGTCTCCATGAGCTTATCCAGCCACAACCAAACCCTGTTAACAGCTCACTCTCACACTGACCCCATCAACAGGCAGAGACATTGCAGTGCCTGGATGCACAAGCAGAAATAACAGACAGCAGCTGGAAACGTCCTGTGCAAAAGAAATGTACATTTAGTGGGTTACTCCTCACATTGCTCCCAAGTGTCCTTTAATGACAACTTGAGAGAAAACACCAAAACACTGCAGGTCTGATGTGGCTTTTGATACACATCATGGAACTAAGAGACAGAAGGTTAAGGTTGTTTGATGGGCGGGTGAGAACTCATCCAAACCAGCTGAAGAGCAGGGCAGGAAGGTTCCCAAAAGAGGGGCTTCTCCATCACTGCACAGTACAGTCCTTTAGCTGCTGGCCCAGCCCAAGCCTGTGACAGTGGTCACAGGGGTTCTTGGATGAGGGGAGGGACAAGAATGTTGACTCCATGTTCAGAAGGCTTGATTTATTATTTTATGAAATATATATTACATTATAACTATACTAAAAAGAATAGAAGGAAAGGTTTCCTCTTCAGGCTAGCTAAGAATAGAAAGGAATGAACAACAAAGGTCTGTGGCTCGGACAGAGAGTCCAAGCTATCTGGTCTGTGGTTGGCCATTAATTGTAAACATTCAAGATGGCCCAATCACAGACACACCTGATGCATTCCAGAGCAGCAGATAATCATTGTTTACGTTTTGTTTCTGAGGCCTCTCAGCTTCTCAGAAGGGAAAATCCTAAAGAAAAGGATTTTCACAAAAAGATGTCTGCGGCACAAGGCCAGAAGTATCCTGGTCTCTTACTGCCTAATCTGTCTGAACTCCTCCTGCTGTTTGCTTACCAGTCAGATCTGTACAGGTTTCTGTGAGAGAAACAATCTAAACCCAAGGGCTTCCTAAGGCCAGCCCAGCTCTCCCAGGTTACTGAGACCCATCAGCAAAGGGTGCCCAGTGAAGGGCTGGGCAGCCTGGCTGCCATGCCCTGCCTGCTGCTGTCCTCACTTGGAATGAAAATCAAACTCTGCTGACTCCCACTCCTAACCCTTTGTAGCAGACAGAATGAGAGCAAAAAAGGGATTCCACTGAGCAAAGAAACCAGGAGGGCACAGGCAGCAGCAAAGCAGCTGAGGAACAGAAGGCAGCATTTGTTGTGACTGATGCAACCTGACAAAAGGCAAGGAACGTGTCCATTTGCACAGCTGCATTTTGCTGTAGTTGTGGCATGGACCACACAAAGGATATTTAATGTAACAAATCAGTAATACAAAAAGGCAAGGTTTTTTTCAGTTTCACACATAAAAATTTAATTCATATCTATTTCAAAGAGATTCACACCACCCTTTTAGGCAAACCCTTTTTTTGGAATTAAACATGTGATGGGTTTTATTGTGCAAAGCAGCACTGGCTCGTGTGGGATCAAGCTGTGAGCAGTGACACCACCAGTTGTTGTACTTTAGAAAATCTATGGTTGAAACCTGGGTTAGTAAACCACAAAACATAAAGAATTGCCTGTCCACAGCTGGTTTAGGTTCCCAGAATTGTGCACAGCATGGTCAGAGCAGGAATGCTCAGGGAGCAGCTCCAGTGTTAGCCTTCACTGCTTTGGGTCCCCTGGGAAATGCAAATCACCATCTGGTTACCTTTGTGATGAAGGAAGGGTTAAAAACCAGGTGTAACTGGAAAGAAAATTTCAGCTTCACTGAAGAGACAGGAAAAAAAAAAAAGCACAAGCCTAGCTGCACAAAACCATCTGGGACTCTCATTACAGATGGGCCTGGAGTGGGACTGCACCTCACTGAACAGAGCTGGGGCAAATCCTAACTGGGGCACAGGGAAACTGGGCTGCCTGCACATGAGGAGCCCCACACCAACAGAACCCAGGCTCTGATCTAGGCTGGCACAAGGATTCAAATTCACTGAGCATTAAAGCAGAGGAATGCTAGAACCTCTTAACTCCACAGTTTGTTTCTCCTGCCCCCTTCCAAGGACTGTCAGACCTTACTTTCCTGCTTAACAGATGAGTAATTACTTAGCAAATTTACAGCAAGCTGTTGATTGAAAACATACCATTTTGGAATTATTTTTATGCCAAACTCACATTATGATATTACATGATTCAATCTGCCATCATTTTTCAACAGCAAAATATTTTGATTCAGCCAATCCATTTCCTTAATCTTCAAAACAGGACAGTTGAAATAGCACTTCCCAAGAACAGCAGAAGAAACAAATATCCTCTGGCAGCTTATCTGCAGGGTTTAATGCATGGACTGCTAGAGCACTACCAGGGTGGGCTGCTTTCCATGCACAGTGAGCCTTGTATGTGCTGCTGGTCCTAATTGCTTTAGAACCTAATTGCTGTTACACTATTGAACCCGAGACAGAAGTGTTTTGTTGTGTTTTATCATGGCTTTTGTTGTTATTCTTGTTTTAAATTAAAGGAATAAACAGACACCCCTCTTATTGCCCACCACAGAGGAAGCAACCCTTAGACCACAGCTGCACTGAGCTAATCCAGCAGCCAAAGTGTGGCAAGTGGAGAAAACCAACAACCTTACACACTGCTCCTCTTCCCAGGGATGGCAGGGTGCACTGTGGCACTTCTCTGTTATTTCTCTATAAGAAGAGGCACACAATTTTCATCACATTTCATCAAATGAGAGGCTCCCCAGCCACCTCTCCATGCAGGTTCCTCCCATTCACATCTTGTTTTCTGAGCATGATGACAATCTCCAGGTTCCAGAACATCCTAGGAATGAATGAAGGTTGCTTTGCTGTAGGACAGCAAGTCCTGGTCTCAGACTGTAAAGGAGACAGGCCTGAAATGTCCATGGAGTGTCCAGCCTGTACAGGAGAGATCACCCAGGAGTCCCAGGATCCACCCCAGCCACAGCTTTGTCTGCACTACAGCCAACATATTCTTTCATAATAATTATGGGACACATTAATTCCCATGAAAGTCCTGCTGAACCATTCTGCCACCTTCTGCAATACACAGGATGTTTAAAATGCAGAGGATGTTTTCTAATAAAACTTTCCTTTTCTTTGTCACAACTGAAAATGCAAGGAGGCCCAGCTGCAAGAGAATACAACAGCAAATGCTTCTAGGTTAAAAATTTACCATGTTCTACATTCCTCTCACATGAAGAGGACAGCATCCATTACTTGTGCAAAAATGTACAGACAGACCATATTCTCCTGTCCAGAGCTGAGGCTCTGTACATACAGTCAGCCAGACAAAGCAGCTACTTTGGGGTCTCCAAATGTATTCCTACTGATTTCCAGCTCCTCTGCTATGCTGACATCTTCCTGTGACAGGTCTTTTTTGCACTGCACAGTTAGCTTTGCTTGAGAAAATTGAATTATTAGCTTGTGTACAACTTGCTCAGATGATATGATATGATATCTGCCCTGTCAAAAATATATCTTAATTAGTTAAGACAACAGGCATCTTCCAGAGCTGGCCTGTCGGATAACATTTCCTGGCATAAGAGAATCTTAAGGATGATTTCACTTACAGAGCTTTAGTGAGACTGTATTTCACCTTCTACATGCAAGTCTTTTCTTTACCTTCTTGAGGGCTGATACAGCTTATCTTCAGGTCACTGAATATCATGAGACATCATTCTTAGAGCTTTAGTAATTTTTATTGTTTAAATATTTAAACAACAAAACCTCCAGGGATGCAGAATTGCAGTGGAATACCTACCAGAAATTTAAGGTGGAATATATGACAGAAATGTTTTAATTGTTCTTTGGTGTCCCCTGTTCCCTGCCTTCCTAGAACAGCATTTTTTACTGAGATAAATCCCAATACATTTAAACATCCTATTATGATAAAACAGAGGGATCACAGCACAAAAATTTATGCTTTCTAGCACCACCAGAGCAAAAAACCAATGAAGACAACCTTACAAACCCAGCCAAGCAAAACTGCTCAAATGGAGCAGGCACCATGAACCCTGCAGTACCTTTATTGTGCCACCACAGTCTCAGCACAGGTCACACAGAGGATGCTGATGTGCTCTCCTGTTGAAATTTCTCTTTTTGAAATTAACCTGAATGTCTGGTTTGTTGGCTTTACAATAATTGCTTTGGGGACAGTCAGAATTTATTGATTTAGTGTTCACTCTCTTATATTTATTTAGTAATGAAGGGCATATTAAAATCTGGTTTAAGGTAGCAAGACTTTTACTCACAGAGCTGCAATGCCAACAGCATTAAACACCTGGACCTGGTACCCACCAACACAGCAAAGAAATCCTCTAAAATCCAACACAAATTGGATTTTTGTGCAAATTTAATTTTTTTTTTTTTGGTGAGATGGAGTGCACAAGATGCATGGGTGTTTCTGCTAGCTGAGGGAAAGGACCCACACAACTGGACAGCAGCCACTCCACTCTGGAGGCAAACCAACCCAGACAAGCTTCAAAATAAGCAGATTTAGTATCAGGCTGCACTGTATGCTAATCACACCTATTTTCTGCACTCAACTCATGCACACTGCAGGTGTTGTGGTGCTAATAACCCATTTGCTGCTCCTATTCCCTCTGAGCAGTAAATTGCTGACCATTACTCATTCTGTAGGTCTGTTAAAATCAGGAGAAAAGACACACATGTGAAATGCTCAAAAATAAAGCAAACAATGCTATGCAAGGCTGCTGGTTATGGATGCTTGGCAGGACTGGCTGAGTTGGTCTGGGGTTCCAGTTGTGTGTGACACAGGTCCATCTGCAGGCTGTGCTCAGGAGCTCTGAGCAGCAGCAGCAGCTCTCATAATATCTGACTTTTGCCATGAATGAGTAGGGATTGGGTAATCAGGAAAATGGACATGAGGAAATCATTTCAGCCTAAGGGGCAGAATTTGGGAGACCATTTAATGGCAGTTCTGCAGACTGCACGAGTTCCTTAGCCTCCACAAAGCTCACATAGCCAAGAGAAGAACAGAAACATTGCAGGTATCACAAGTTTTTGACACTAGCCTAGCTAAATCTCCTCTCTCCCACATGCACACAAGGAGACAGCTTCAAGGTGTGTCACATCTGAGGGCACTCAGCTTGGTCTGTTGGTGTCAGAGCAGGGACTACATGGGCAGGAGCTAAACCAACACTCCAGCCACGAGCAGTGCACCCACAGAGGCTCTGGAACCATTTGCAGCCTGGGATGAGCCAGCCCTACCCCTGCCAGGTCACCAGGGTGGGGGGAGCCTGTCCCTCCTCTTCCTCCCACATCCATTCAGTTTGCTTTGTAAGGCACTGAAGATTTGCTCCTTAGGAAGTATAAAATAAGTTTTCCCCATAACCTCTCCCACTCCTAAATGTCTTACTTCTGTTTTACCTATCTTGCTTGGCAATAAACCTGTAAGTCTGAGGGATTTATTCTCTGCAGGTGCCAGAGCCATGAGGAAAGCAGGAATGTGCCCTGCCACCCCTTGTCCTGAAGGCCCTGCACTGCTGAGTGACAGGCTCCTTCTGCATTGCTGTGGGGCACCTCACAGACAGCACCAAGTGTGATCCCACATCTGGGTGGGTAATGATGTAACTATGATGTAACTATTGCAGTCATTTTTCTTTTCCTTAAGTTGGGGTTTTTTATTCTCCTTCCCTGGAAAACAGAGAGAGGTTGTTAAAAAATCTTGAGCACAGTCCCACAGTAACTGCAATGGTAACAGACCACAGAATTCAGGCATTCACATCAGAAAATACCACAGCATACTCTGGAGGGGGTAACAGTCTATTTTTTCCTCAAGAAAATAGTTTCTATAATAAATATATCTGGACAGTTTACAAAGTCCTCAGAGGCTAACCAGTTAGCTGTAACAAGTTCTACACCTGACACATTTTTCTTCAGGGTAACTTGCTTCATTCAGAGTTTTAATGTTTAAATAAACTGCTGCCCAAATCAATAACCTACAAAATCATTCACTCTGGGAAAGTCCTTCAATCCTTCCCCCTGTTTTAAGTCAATTTATATGCTATGCCACAGCCACCTCCAGCTGCATTTCATTACCTTCCCACTCCATCTTGAAGCAGCCTCTCTGGAGTTTTGGCTACCCTGTGCTCAGTGAGGAGGTCCACAATGGTTTATCTTGTGCCAGCCTGTCTCAGACAGCTGAGAAGTCCTTCTGTCTTGTCTCAGGGCTTTAGATCACTGCTGTATTCGAGCAGAGGCAGTGAAATCTGAGGCCAAACAGCTGGAATGGATCCACCAGTCTTTCCTAGTGACAGTAACTGAAGAGGTATCATTGCTGCTGGCTTTGATAATCTTAGATAAAGCAGGTGTGGGAAGGAACAAACCTAGCCTGTATTGATCCAGTCCTATCCTATTTCCTTCCCAGCACCAAGTTTGTAGACAGCTGCTCTCCTACTGTGACATTTTTTTAAAGATACTTAAAATGTCTATCAACAAAAGAGTTTTCCAAAGATTTCACAGAACACAGAACTGTTAGCCCCTTCAAAAACCCTGTAACTTCAATGATGTGGAGTCCTAAGCCAGAAAAGTATTTAAGTAAATGTTTTAAATGAAGCTGGTGGGTATTACTGTGCTAATAGAGATGGGACCACTCATACACTTGAATCCTCTTCCATAAATGCAAAGGCTCTTTTTGTGGTCAAGGGGGCTCCCTAGAGCAGCAGCAGGTGTAAATCACATCCAATTTCCACATCCTCCCCAGGCTTACAGCCCCACAATATCCAGAGATCCCATCAGAAGCTTGGCCTCAGAGGACACAGAGGCTCCACAGTGCTTCACCCCAGCCCACAGAAAGCTGGCAGTGGCTGTCCAGGTGAACAGCCTGCATGGGATCAGTTCCAAGCTTTGCCTTTTGCCTCCCCAGCCCCAGGCATGCAGCCTGTTTTCCAGCTGTCTGGAAGCAGCACAGGCACCAAAGGGAGAGGCAGGAGCCACAAGTGCCTGCCCTTAATGCTCTGCACAGCCTCGGGCTCCTGCTCATTTAGCTGGGATTCTCAGCTGTCAATGTGAGCACTCACACAGCAGCTCTGCACCTCTTGGAGAAGACTCTGAACACCCTTTAGAGCACAGGTTTCTGGTGGAATTACAAGAAGGAACAAGCCCTTAGCACAAAACAGGAGCTAGAGAGAAGAGATCCTATTATTTTAACAGTGCTTGTTAGTGAATCATTGCAGCCATGCTACCCCTCCATCTTCTTCAAATGCAGGAACACCTCCCTTTAAAGCCTGAACTGAAAAAGTAGGAGGAAAAATAAATTACTTGGGGAAAGTTTTTCCATGTACACCTCCCCTTCTGTATAGAAATAGTGTTGCATTTCTCTGTAGATGAACAGGAATCATTAAAAGGAAGGGGAACAGATTTCCCTCAGGCTCACTTCTAAATACACTGCTGGCCTGCCTTAAGTAATGGCCCTCATTTACCAAAGTGCTGAGGGCTGCTCCCCCTGATTTCAGCTGACTCCATTCAACTGCTGCATGCACTGCAAGGCCCTTACTCATCACTTACAACTGTGAGGTTCCTGCTTCTGAAAACCTGCAAAAATCCTCAAAATTACTGTGTTATACCTGACACGTGAATTTTTCAGATCTCTCTAGAAACAGAGCAATGATGGAAATACTCAGAGCCACAACATCAAACGTGCTCCTGTGAGCCCCAGATGAGCTGGGGTGGCCATCCCTGCTGCTCCTTCCATCTCCTGCAGCCTTGGAGCTGCCAACACACAGAGCTGCTCCTGCCTCTCCTGGTCTCTGAGGTTGGTGGGTAGGTCTGGGTTTCTTCTCTCTCTCCTTTTTTTCCACCAATACAAGATGGAGAGCAGCATGCTTCCATTCACAGAAAATTGTTGTGTGTAACTACATAAACTCAAGAAGCAAGTGTTTGGAAAAAGTACAAATTACATGAAAAAATGAAGCAAATTAAAAGAGAAAAACTCCCCAGGCCAAGGAAATATCCAGAAAGTACTCATTTGCTGCTGCTCACAGTTCTGAGACTACAAACTCAAGAGATACAAGAAAAATGAAAAGAACAAGAGATCTTTAGGTTAGAATATTTTTTCCCCAAAGAAAGCCTTCAACCCTTTTTATTTTATTTCTACTTTGGGAGAACAAATTATCCAGACTTGATTCTGCCTGTCAGTCACTGTGGGCAGGAGCCTTGCCTGGCAGCCCAGTCATTAGGAGTAGTTAATCCATTCCCTCTCCTCTGCCATCTTAGAGCAGAAAAGCTCCCAGCTAATGAGGTCCATACCAGGGCATGATGAGGTCACCTCAAAGTAAAATACCAGAGGAGAATACTGGCCAGGAATATATCAGAAATTTTTGCCTTGCCCATGGCTGCAAAGATGGATTTTTACTGCCAAAGAAGCAAATTAACAAGCCTTTAAAAAGCCAACCTTTAAAACCCAAATGAAAAACATTAGAACTTCCTCCATTTGGGAGGAAAAAAAATCCAATAGAGCCAAACAAGGACTTTCTTACAGATTTGCCCAGATTACCAGGAAAGCTGTGGAAGAATGATTAAAGAAAACATCACAAAGACCCAGGAAGATTCTGTATCCAAAATACTGTCATCCCAGAATAAACCTGTCAGTTTGTTACATATCCAGGTGGTGTTTTCCTGTAGCTTTTAAGATATTTGACATGCAGTTCTCCCCTTGAGATGTGACACTGTGAAGATGGTGCCTTCTGACTCAACAGATCATCTCTGCATGGATTTTCAGTCTCACCTCTGCTTCCATGAGGATTTCATCTGCCTTTCAGCATTATTGTGCTGCAGATCCCCTCTGTGGGATCCTGAGGGAGCTCTCTACAGCCTCAGGTTCATTGTCACAGAGAACAACCCAGGCTGGAGCATCTCAGGAGCTGCTCAGGGACCAGGTCCCTCCTCAGTCAGGTGCTCACAGTGGCCACAGAGCTCAAGAGCAAAGTGGCACTGCCAGGTTCAACTGAGCAGCCCCAGGGGCTTCAAACTGGCACCACTTCCACCTGGGCAGCCTCTGGGGAAGCCAGAGGCAGGCACAGCTGGAAATGAGAGCAGCACTTGCACTGCAAAACTGAAAACATTTCATGTGTGAACCAAGAAACAGCTCCCTTCACAATTCTTCTGCAAACCCAGGGTCTTATAGAAAGATTTTTAAACCCAGTTTAAGGACTCAAGTGGCAAAATACATGCAAAAACTGATATAGGCAAGAATGTAAGCCTCACTGATGCTACTTTTGCAAAACTACAGTGCACTGGGACAGCCCAAAATAGCATCACCACGGTGTGGATTTTCAGAGAGAAAGGGAAGAAACAAACAGATCTAACATTTCTGTATGGAGCTGCAGGGTTTGCTGTACTGGAGCATACAAATCACCCAGTCTCATTCCCTATTTCTGGAAGCTGCTTACCTGGCATGGTTTGAACAGAGGCAGAAAGCAAAGCACTGCCTTGTGCTCATGGAGCCATTTGTGCCAGACCTGACCCCTGGAGAAGAGCTGCTCTCTGCCCCTTCAGGTGATCTGACAAAACCTCACAGCCTCATCTTCTGCACTCCAACTCACCATAATTTCATCTGAAACCAGGCCCAGAAAAACTCAGGAGAGACTCTTGAACTACTATTTGTTGAAGGAGAGAACATGTTTTGAATCAAACAGATATTTGCACTTTTTTCTTTAAAAATATAGGATAAGGTAAGAGATCAAAACATCAACAGAACCTAGAGTTCTGCATTTTGTCCTCTTGCTCAGCATACTTTGTAACAGCACTTTCACTTGAATTTAAAGTCTGCTCACATAATCTAACACTCAGTGGAAAGCAGAGGGAGGCAGAAAGACAAGGACAGAGTGTGAGAGTCCATCTGAAGCCAGAGCAGTGTGAGCACACACACATGCATCAGTCTGCATTTTCTAGCACACTTCCTACTGATCTGAACTCATCACCACCAGGCACAGATAATCAGAAAAATGTCTCTGTGCTTCCTACAGTGTAGAGGGACAGTAAAAATTATTTTCTCAGGAATATAAGACAGGATATGACCAAAAAAAAAAAAAAAAAGAGAAAGGAATAAAAAAATAAGCTACACTGTATATTTGTTTGACATGTGCCACTTTAAATTATTGGGGTTTATTTTAGGTTCAGCCTTAAGGAAGAGTATTTTAGGACCAATATTTCAAAAGTCACCAAGTTACTACACAGTGCTGGATTGGACTTTGGAAGTGAGTGCAATACAAAAGAACATGGAATTGAGAATAGATAGAGCACATCTCTGTTTCCTGTGTTTTGTTGTTTACTGAGAAGTGAGCAGGAAGAGAATGGCATCCTTTTACATAATTTGCAAGCCCTTTACATTTCAGCTTTTGGAAGTCCCCAGGGAGCAGACAAGCATCAGTATCCCTGCAGCCTGAGTGTGCATATCTGTACATAAGGAGCAATCTTTTCAGGTTCAGCAGGTTGTGAAGATGAGGCTCCCTTAGAATGCCTCAAATACAAGACACAAATCAGTACCCAGAGCTGCAGACTCCTTGAGTGGTGCATTTCTGCCTTGATTCAGAGGATTATTAGTGTGATTTGCTCCTGATGCAGTTTCCAGGATGAGCAATCCAAGTCTGGCATGTCCATGTGTGTGCCTGTTAATCTGTGCAAGCCACAGCCCTGACAGAGCTGATGTAGGCCCAGCTAAAGAAAATGCTGAAGAAACCCAAAGAGCCCTCAAAGGCTGCACACCTGAGTTCATCTTTCATGATTTGGGGACCACATTATTCCAGCAGCTGGCAACAGAACAACTGAATATTCACAGCTGCGTAAAATCCAGATAGAAAAAAAATCTTTTTAATATGAAAAAGTAATTTTATAGGAGCAAGTATAATTTTTCCAGTACAATGCACAAACACCATAGTGGTTTTTGACAGGGGCACTACCCAGACAGAATGAGAAGATAAAGAGACACCCAGAGAGCACAAATGTCTCTGGGGTCTGGATTTTCACATATGAGGTCACTGGGGAAACAATGGAACAGGACCCAGATCCTTGGGAATCTTCTTCAAGGCCTTTTCCTTCTGCCACTGTAGCTGAGAAAAAAAAAGTGTTTCTAACAGGCATAATGATGGGATTCCATGGAAGAGTATTTCATGGCTGGAAACCAGCTCACAGCAGCCTTTCCATTTCTTATTTTAATGTGTCATCTGTTGAGAACAAAGAGAACCATCATATTAAAGTAATTTCTCTTTGACCTGTAGTGATCTCGAATTCACTGGACTCTGCAATTTGCTTTGTATTGGAGGTTAAGTACAGCTGCTGTAGCTGAGGACTGGAGGATGGCATTATGTTACTCTGCTGTTTATGATTCTCTCTGCTGTGCATATATCTCATTTTTTACTAGAATGTACAGAGAATGGAAGTTCAGAATGCATATTCATACTAGGATGATGCTCTGAAGATGGCTTTAATATAAAGCCAAAAATTAATATTAGCTATTAGTAATATTAGTCACACAATTTATTCTTGAGGAACAACACTTTCCTTTGAATAGAATAATCCTGCTAGCCAAAGATGAGTTTTTACTCCTGTTGAAACCACATTTCTACTGTGAACAATATGAATTGCACAAAAGCTTTTTGTAACACCCAAATTGTATTCAAAACATAAAACAAAGGCAACTCTGACTCTGCCACTGCATTGATGCAGGAGATACAATGGAGATGTGCATATAACTCCATTAGAAATGTCCTCAATGGATTTCCCAAACTAATTGGTTTGTGATCTAATTGCCCTTTACAAAGCAGAGCTGACAGCACCAACAGGGGCCTCAACCTTTCATTCACTTTTTGGAAAACATGAGGAGCTCAGGTCTGGGTGTAGCAGGTTAGACAATGCAGATTGATGAGGCAGAAAAGCCTGAGGAGACAGCCTTCTTCCTGAGACAGACATGGGGAGGTGTCTGTCACGGTAAAAGGCTTTCCCAGGGAATGCACAGCTCCTGGCTGCCCCACAGAAACAGCTCTGCTGGAACTAAAGTGTCTCCAATGGAGCAGTGGGAGAGCAGATTCAACTGCAGGTGCAACTCAAAATCTCAGGATAGCCAAGAGAAAAGAGCTCCCAGAGCAACACCTGAGATCAGAGCTGCTGCTCCACCACACTTTGCTCCAGGTTCAGGATATCCCCTCCAAAAGAATTCACCGCAGGCCAGCCAGACACAGATGTCAAGAGCTAAAGAGGGTCCTGGATAACACACGAGTTTTCCTGATTGTTGAATATTCCCAGCTGTCCAGCAGAAACACAGCCTGAGCCATGGAGAAGCACCCCTTAAAGCACAGAAATGTGGACAGAGTCATGGAGCTCATGGCCAAATTGAGGATTTAGGAGTGCAGGTTTGGCACTACTCCAGTGAGCAGTGAGTTACCCATCAGTTACTCTGCACTTTCTCAGAGTAACATTTTAAGAAGACCTGAAGATGCTCAACCTAAGTTTGTCAGAAAAGACATATTAGCAAGCAAAATCAAACAACCAGGAGTGCCAGAATACCCTGAACAGAGGGGGTGTTGAGCCTCAGAAGGTGAAGTGCAGCACAGCTGGGGCTCCCAGGGATGTGTAAATGCAGCAAACTCACTCTTGCAGATGTCAGCCTGGTCTGCCAATGCCACAACTGAAGGACAATTGCCTACAAAGCTTCTGGAAGGGACTTAAATTATTTTCATGGCCTTTCTTGCTTGTCAAACATTTTCTTATCTCAGTTAAATGTCATTAAAAACTCATTTGTTTAGTGTTCAATTAAAAACAGAGGGGAATCAAATTAATCAGTTTGAGTTTGAATTGCATCCTTTTCTGGTTTATTCACAGAAATTAAGCCTAGACTACATCCTACAGATCTGCTTTATCCTTCTCAAAGATTTGTTTCTCTTACCCTGTGTCTTAGTGCATCTCTCTTTGTGGTAACAAAAGCCAGCTCAGACAGCCTGGACAGAATTCTGTTGTTGTTAGATTTCCAGCAGAGCAGGAGATTACTTAACATCAACATCCTCCAAATCTCAACATTCACTTATACTTAAAACAATAGACAAGAGATGCTTTTATTGATAGGCAGTTTAGCAATGCTTGTCAGAGTTCCTTTAACATCACCAACAGTTCAGAATTTTTCCTACATAAAGTGGCTGCCTCACCTAAGTTTTTATGGCCTGTTTATAGGCCTGAGAAAAAGGTCTTTAAAATCAAAATGCTGATGCAACATTAACTACAGCAGGCCTCTCAAGATGATGAATTTGATAACACCTGAAATGACTGGGTTTTAAGGGTGTTGTTATAATGAGAAAGGAGGGTGTTTAGAGCTGCAGGTGGCATTGTTTCCAATCTAAGAACCCAACTGGGTGCAGAAAATGATGCAGCTCTTATTTTCAAATAACAAGTCAGACTATGATGTGTGCTGCTCTGAAAGGCTGTGGGCAGAGAAGCAGGAGGAAAGGGCAGTGCTGTAACAGGGATGCAGGGCTGAACATCTCATTTCAAACCCCAAATCCACATTGTGTGCCACGACCCTCACAGACAGGACACGTGCCATGGCAGCTCATCTGCCCTGGGATTTTGCTGAATATTAGAAATGTGCCACTCAAAAGTTTGATCCTTGAGGTTTTCCCAGGGATCCATCTGTGTGCACCCCCATAGCAGGAGAAGAAGGGGTCCCCACAGTCCCTTCCACATTTCCCTGTAGAATGGGCACCCCAATGTACAACAGGACCAGGGATACCCAGCCAGTAAAATGGACACACAAACTTCCCAAAGCTTTTTCTTTTACACACAAAGGATTAATTTCTTGAATGGGAAGTACCAACCGAATGTAAGAAAAGAAAAGGGATAAATGATTTATACACTCAGACATTTCCTTGCTTGGAGGGGATCAGGGCAGGGCTCCTTCTCTAACAAGGATGAGGGATACAGGACACAATCTGTGTGTGTGTCAGGAACCCTTTTGGGGACTGCAGCAGTTTGCCAAGGTCTAGACAAGGATCCATGGATGACATGAGATGACCAGCTGGAAAACCACTGTCTGGTTAAGCCTAGATGAATTTATTAGCTAAGAAACCCCTTATTTCCCCAAAAAACCCTCATTCCTTCTGTTCAAATCCTTGTTTCACATTTGTACCACCACCTCACAGTGCCAGTTTAGTGGGGCTGCTTTAGGGCCTTATCAAGCTCATCATTTATCAGTATTGCCTCTCAAATCAATCAATCTGACTAAAAATAAACACAGAAACAAACCTTGCCACACATTTTCCATTAATTTTGAGGCAATCACCACTGTGGCAATGGCAATGGCTCTTGTCCTTTTTGTTCTGAAAAGCTGAAAACTTGGAGCTGAGCAGATTTTAGACATTGCATGGTAAGAAGAGAAATCTGCACTCTTTCCACTTACTGGTGGGAATTCAGCTACAGCAATCACTCAAACACAACAATGTCTGCTCAAGAGCAGTTTGACCACTGTATGAATCTTAAATATCAAACAATATTGAAATGTTAAAAAAGTGAATTGGCATAATACTGAAAAAACTGTTACTTTAAAGATTATGTTGGTTTTTTAAAATTTTCAACTGCTACATGAGGAGGAAACAAAAATCTGAAATTGCTGCTTTTTATAATAATTTTTGTTCTATGTATTGTTTGCAAATAATTTTTTTCTAGAATTACAGACACAATAGCCTACATCTGATCTTGCAAACAGGAATGTGATCTATTTAATTTAGACATTTCAACTTAGAGTTTAGCTGTCAACACCAGAAATACAGGAAAACATTCACACAATTTTGGTTTGGCTTTTTTTTTAGCTTGCATTAAATTTACATATGTACATAATATTATAAAAAATTACTATGGAAGTAAAATAATAATACACATAATAAATCTATCTGGGTTGAAGAACAAGTACCTGGGCATCTCTAATTCTAGTATTCATTAATATTTAAATGAATAAATAGTTTAAGAGCTTAATATTCTAATATTCTCTTATTCCTGCTTTCCACATGCATTGGAATACAAAATGCTGCCAGGCATTTCTGATTTATCCACTTGTAAAGGGAACTTCCAGGCAGCAATTAATGTGAAAATACAACCCCAGAGTGTCACGTTCTGCTGCCCAGAGCTCCACAGGCATCACCCTGTGAGGAATTCACCTGCACCCATGCACTGCCCTGTGCTGCAAACAGCAACCACCACACTGCAATTCCCACTTGTTGCTGCAGCACAGGAGCCAAAGTTTTGAGGGTTTTTTTTCCCTGTTCTAATTAACATTGCAAATCAGTGCAAAAAGAATTTGCCAGATCTCATCTGTCAAAACACTTATGGGTACCGTGTGAAATGTGTGTTTCTACACTTCATATCAGATGCAAAAATGTGCTGGAGGAGACCTGAAGAGCAGCTAGCTTGAGAATTCTGACACAAAAGATGAGCTCACCATTCTGTTCTTTATGAAATTGGTGGAGAGCAGCATTTCCACAAAAGCCAAGATTTCTTCCTTTCCCAAGAAGCCCAAATCTTGAACTGTTTGGATCCCACAGCATCTATCCAGATACAGGGGGAAATTGGAAAAGATGAAACCAAAGATTATTTTTATTGTTCTCCCTTTTCTCTCTTATCTACCAAGGGACAAATTCTGCCTTGTGAGTCTCAGGGGCAGCACAGTATTATCAATGCAGGGAAAGGAGGGTACAAAGTCAACATTAATCAAATACAACCAGTGAGCAATGAGCAGTGCTGCTGTGAGAAACCCTAACAGGCTGAATAAACACTGAACCACTTCATTAATGCTTTGCCTTATTGCTTTTCTAACCTTTTTTTTCCTTTTGATTTATATTATATGATAGAAGTCTTGAAGACATTAGTATTGACCACCACTCCTCCCCAGCACGCTTTTAAAATGTGTTTTATATTAATCATAATTGGGAAAACAAGGCTTTTCTCCAAGCTTTTGGGGATTTATGAAGGTTGATTTTATAGTTTTTCCTTGGAAGGGCAGGAGTGATGAACCTGTAACAGAGATTTCTCTTCTGGCTCCATTGGAGGCTGAGGATGGCAACAAATATTTTGTACAATGTTCAGTTTGCCTGCCAGTCATTCTGCACCTCTTCCTTTCTCCATTGCTCCTCAGCAGTAAAAAACCCCTGAGATGAAGTTTTGCAGTGAAAGATTGTTCTACAAATCCTGCAGGAAGAATGAAGCACACTGAGCCCACGGGGGAGGTGCAGCCATCCATAACCTCCCCCCTGTGTCAGAGGGGATGCTTTTTATTAAGGTTTTATGAGGTGAGTTTTGGCAATGTCCTTGGGATCACTGCCTTGCTGCCAGGCAGCAGAAGCAGAGCCACAAACCATAAGAGAAGCTGTGACTCTGGTACTTGAAATGCAACATTTACTTATTTGGGTGCTACACATTTCAGGGAGGAGAGGTGGGCATTGGTTAAAGTGTGCTTGTAAACATGATGCTGAGTGCTGGACCTCTAGGTAAAACACATGGCCACATTAATCTTACTCAGTATGAAAACATTTGTATTGAATACTGGCTATATATAAACCTTAAATACTCCAGCACTTTAAGAAAAATCTATATTTTATGGATTAAAATATGCATAAGTTTAAATTTATCTGTGCATTTCTTCTTTGGAAACTGTTCCTTGAGAATAACATTAATATTTATTGCATTTTCCATGTCTGAGCAATTATATGGGCATAAATTCTTCAAGAGCTGATTCTGCAGGACCTGAGTGGTTACATGGAATTCTATTTATGTCAGTGGGATTGCAGGTAGGGACCTGTGCAAGATCTGTGCTTGGCCTTTAAGACAGCCCATTCCTCTAAATTCTTGTATGGGCTTTGTTTCTGTAGGCTCTGACATGCTTTGATACCTCTGAGAATTTATTCTGATTTTCTACAAGAAAATACAGATCTTTAAACAAAAATTGAATGAGCACATTGAATTATCAGGTTAGCTGGCATCCCTGATTTCTTCACTGAGTCCAAGGAAGGAAGCTTTCCATCAAGAGCACCCTGACATTGCTAAATACTTGATTGTTTTCTGGAACTACAATTCAAATTCCTACTTGCAGCAAATCTATAAAGTGAAAGCCATTGAAATGCAATTAAAAATAGGATAAAGGCCAAAAAAAACATGAATCCATGCTATCTGCACCCCTGAGAGAAACAGCAAATCAAATTACACTGAATGGAAAAGTAAATGATGAATCTACTAAGTGAGAATGATTCTTCACAAGAGGAACAAATTAACTTCACAGTTCCATTTCAATATGTACTGCCTGCACAACTGAACCCCCTCTCTCCTTCTGCCTTCAGGAGAGTGTACCTTCAGCTGGCGGAGACAGAATGCTGGCCACTCACAAAGGTGACTTTTTTGGACAAATGAGGAAACTTTAATGAATTCCCCACTCTGCAGACGGCTGTAGTATATGTTAGAGCACCTGCTGCAACTCACTTCATATCACATTGCAGTTATGAAAAATAGTTTGCTATTTTGGAACCCTCTGGCAGCCAAAGTGAATCACTGAGGGCCCAAAGCTCATTTATCTTTTGTCAGAACTGAAGCCAAATGAACGCCATCTTGCCCAGCAGCTGAAGAATGGGGGGAAAATGCTCTGCAAGTAAAAATAACCACAAGAGCTTGCAAGAGTTGCAAAGACAAGGAACTTCTGGCAGGTAATAAAAAGCTTTTCACATTTCACTCATGCTTTTTAGACCAAAGTATTTCATTCAACGTCCTGGGGAAAGCAACTGAGATGGGAGAGGAGCAGAGGGAGGAGAGGCTGAGCCACACTCACCCCACCATGGCTGGGTGACCTGCTGGCTGCATGCAGAATGACCAGTTTAGGGATTTAGATCCAGGTGTCACACAAGAATGGCCCTGACAGACCCTTCCAAAGCAGCAAAGGCAAACCTGAACGATGCTGCTTGGCAGAGCCTGTGGAAGCTGTAGGAGAGGTGGAAGAAATTGGGTACTGTGTATTGTGAACATAGGGGCTAGCTGCTCTTTCAATGCCTGTAACCAACAGACACATTACCTGTCCCAAAGGTTCACACTGCTTTGGCTCCCCACAGCTCTGCTGACACCAACACTTTCACCATTTGGGTGATGAATTCCTCCAGAATTTTGTGTAGCTCTTAATAGCTTGCAAAAAGAGTGCAAGGTGATAAACTCACCACATACACCCCAGTTGTTCATATGGGATCCTTCTTCATATATTTCCATTTTGGATATTTCAGTGAATAACTGAATTCTTTTATTATTGTATTTACTGAATGGAGGCAATGTCACCTGCATTTGCCCCAGCAGATCTCTGTGGTCACAGACATAAAACAAAACCAGCTCCTCTACACTCCTGAAGTCCAGTAACATATTGATATTTTTTCCTTAGCAAAGCACAGTAATAACATAGGGGGAGGTAGGATCTACTACTAGACCAACTAGAAAGGTTGGAAACCTAAAAGGTTTTGTCACAAAAGCCCCTTTGCTCTTCCTGCTATGCTTGCTGGTCTAATGACAGACAGAGCTTCTGTAAATGCTGCATTTTTAGAGTATGCAATAACCATATAATAATGTGAGGAGTATCTCTATATCTTTCCTTTCTTCTTTCCCTTATGCCTGGTAAAGCACATGCTCATGAGCATGTTTGGGTTGTACATTCAAGCTTGGAAAAGAAATATTTTGTTCTGTGGCCATGAAGGATACACAGGAGTCCTTGCAACCACTGTACGTGGAATTCCAAGGCAGCCTATTTCAGGGGAAGAGATAAATCCAGCCATTAGCCCTGTTCCATGGCTGTGACTGTTACACAGGGTTCATGTGTCCCTTTCCTCTCATGCTTCCTAATTACCTTTTTCAGCTATTAAAGCACTATTCAGGTATTATTAGGTTCATAATAATAAATGAAATAAACAAACTATGTAATGATCTACAGAATGAAGCTACACATTCAAGTTCAGTAAAATCTGAACACATTTGTTTTTTTCTTCATCCTCCTTGGAGTTTATAATACAAAGAGCATTAAAATAAAGCATTGCTTTGTTTTCTGCAGAATTAAGTGTGCCTCTGTGTAACAGGATCTCCATGACTAGATGCCCTGATACCAATGTTTACTTCATATACAAAACTAAAACATGGAACAGTACAGGGAATCAAATAAAGATACGTCAATGCTTTTAGGTAGAAAAACTTTGAATCAAGATGTCAAATTATTTAATTTATTTGGTTTGCAAATCCTTTAAAACTTGTGATTTCTCTAGCTCACAAACAACCATTGACTTCCAGCCAATGAGGCTTCTCTTGATTTCCCTGGGACTCAGATCAGGGCTTTTAATTGCCTTTGACTCTTTGACATTTGATAACATGATCTTGAACTTCTTGTACTGAACTTCAACTGGAAAGGTAAGGAGTTTTAAATAATTCTCACCAATCCAATTCCTTTACTTGTATCAATTTAAATACACCACAGACTGTTCACAAAAAGAAAGAGTCTCAGAAGAACAAGAGGAAAGCAGGAAATGAGCAATGCAGCAGCATCATTTACAAACAGAACAATAACACAGCCTCCTCTTAATGACCTGAGAAAATCAACTTGGGATTCTTACACAACAGTGTCAGTGTTTATGACACTTTGGATCACTTCTTTTAAAATCTATGCTATAAAAATTATATAAAGAATAGAAAAACTGCCATTATAGACCCCAAATCTTCTTTGAGCTGCATGTCAGCAATGACATCTGAACAGTGAAATCTTATTTCCTGGATTTAACTTCAAATTACAGGAAAAAATCATACTCATATCCAGCTAAGCAGCACTAACTTGAGAACTCAGTTCCTAAGGTAGTTTCCAACATGTTCAAATATTCTGCTCCAACCCAGATTCCCTCTGCTCCCTCAAAGGTGAATGGAGTTACAAAATACTCAGATTACATGAAATTATTCAGGTTAATCATGACAGGAAGAGTATGAAGCTCTTAAGAGGGAGCCTGGTGAGCAAGCAACATTGTCAAATGCAAGATCCAAATGCAATTAAATGCCAAATACTCTACACTGGAAGGAATAATCTGAATCACAGCAGCATCTTACAGGCTCTGCATTACATCCTGACAGACATGTACATCTTTGTAGATAACTGAATGAAGAAACAATCCCAAACAAAAGATAATAAAAACCCTAAGATGCAAAATACATTATACAGAAAATAAATTAGGAAAGTAATTTTGATTCCATATATGCAATTCAGAAATCTAATCTCCTTTATTGGATTGGGGTTTTATGACTTTGAAAAGAAGTAGGAAAACATGATGGAGTGCTTTATGAGTGGCAAATGCTAAGAATGATCAGAAGCATTGAAAAAATCCTCACCATATATGAAGCTGAAGGAGTCAGGGGATTAATCCTCAGACAACCTAAATGCAGGGAGATGTGACTATTGTGACCACAGTAAACAGAAATCTGGTGAGAAGACTTTTAGTTAGAAATACATTTCTCGAAAACAGTTGGAGGAAAATAATTTTCTTTGTGATTTGCAGTTAGGTTGTAGGGCTTATTTCTAGTGATGGCCAAAAACTTCACAAAATTCCAACAAGCTGAGATACAATGCTGGGGGAAAAGCCCCGAAGTAAGGTTTATTCAGAAGGTTTATTCAGCTGGCCTAAGACAGCCAGGGGTGAGCAGGGAGCAGCTGCACCCATGGACAGTCACACACAGAGCTAAAGCAGCCACAGCATCACTGCTGCAGAGTTTTCACTCATTCAACATCAGGAATTTCACAAACTACAATTCTCCATTTCTGTCTCTGCCACGAGTTTCTTTCATCACTTTCCTATTCCTGCACTTCAAGCTTTTCTTCTAGCAAAACAAAAATAATGCTTTAAAGAGGAAAGCTGTAAGAACAATGCCTGCCACTCTGCCTCATGCCATGCTTTGGGAAAGTTTTCAATGGAGAGCACACAGGAACAAGTGCACCATGCAGGAAACTAACAACATTTAATGGTATCAAAGTGCTGGGAGGCAGCTCAGAGTCTGAGGCTCCATTCAGTTGCAGTTCTCCATGCCAAGAGCAGATCAATCAGATCAATCAAGGTACTCATGAGGTGAGCTGAATACTGAGAGTAACATTCTTTAAAATGCTCATTGTGGACTGAGTCTATGTTTTTCTGTTTCAACACTTTGTGCTGCTTCACTCATGGAAATCAGAGGGTGAAGCAGCAAACCTTCCCCACAGGGGCTACAACTGGGGAGGAGAGGGTATGCAAGAGAGACACATCCCAGCCTTCTGTTTCACAGGACAAGAGCTTTCTTTGCAGAAGATCTTGATATTGGCTCTGTTCTACCCAGTGACCTTACTTAAATAGAGGTTTGTCTCTCTAGGAATAGATAACATCCAAATTATATATAATTTGGATGTTATCTATTCCTATATTATATATACACATAAACCCTATATAATATATACACATAATATTGTACTACCTATATTATATATACACATAATACTGTACTCCCCACACTACTTAAAGCTTTTTAGCTGAAATTAGTATTTCTTCTTTAGCAGAGTTATTCAGGTGCTGCAGCTTGTTTTCATTTCACTTTTTTACATGGAGAAAAAGACTTTGCTTTGCCCTCCTATTCTGAAGCCATTCCACCACTCACCATTTAATAAAATAAGAATGGGATATGTCACTTGAAATTTTCTTTTGAAAATATTTATTCATGGAAGAAAGCAGTGCTCCTCCCCCTTCTTTAGAGCTTATAAAATTAATCTAGGAAAATCAAGCACGTCAAAGCAGATCTCCCTATAAAAGTATTGCAAAAAAAAATTAAATGGTCCCCTGGCTCTGGAAAAGCCCCAGGCAGTTACAGCAGAAATGAGCCCACACCAGTACTTGCCCTGGGAGCAAAGCCCAGCTCATGGAAGCACCATAGCCACAGTGCATGGAATTTTGTGAACTGTGAGGAAAACTCTACCCTGTTACTCCAATACTGAAATTCTTTCATATACAAATATGTCAGGGTCAGCATGGCCTTCAGGGCACTGGCAAAGCCTGAGGGGCACCAGACTCCAGGAGCTGCTCATTAAAGGGATGTTCTGTTCAGGAGAACAATCTAAAACTGCCTCCACTCTCCTCCTTCCCACAAAACACAGGACATCTGGACTTTCACAAAATTCCTGATCAGTTCTAGTTTCCTCATCAGGAAATCCAAATGCAATGGATTGCTCAAAAGCCAGAGAGCTTTCCTAGGAACAGATTGAGTTCAGTCATGCCGCTCAGAATGGGTTTCTAGGTCCACAGGGCATTTTCAGGTCAAAGAGAAAGGCATCCTTCCATGCCCCAGTCTCTAGCAGCCTGAAGAACACCAGTGGGATGGGAGAGACTGATCAGACACAGGCACTGAGGCTCAGGTCTTTCCCCACCCTCCAAGCACAGCACTGAGGAGATTATTCCCCTCTGCAGACACACCAAGGGATGCTTTGAAATCTGAAATTATTGTGCCTAAATCCCTTTCCTACACAGCTCTAAACTGCCTCCCATGACAAGTTTCCTTCTGCCAACACAAAGGTGATGCTGTGTCATACTCCTGCCATAGCACACAAAATAACACTTGAGGGAAAATGCCCTCAGACAAGGACAGGCTGCTTTTGCCCTCTAACACAAGACTGGGCCTGTTTTTCAGTGGGATGCTCAAAACATTTCAGACACAACAGATAAATTTTTTACCTAACATGATGTGAAATAAAAACAACAAAACAACCCAAAGAACCCCAGAACTTTAAAGGTAGGAGAAATGAGGTATGTTTGCCCTAGAGCACACAGGCAGCAAGGGAGACAGGAGAGAAAGGCTCTGCATCTCAGCTTCTGACAGAAAGCACCACCTCCTTTTCTTATACATCCTTATCATAAAAATTTGCTGCTACCTGTGTGGGTAGAGAGCCTGTTGTATGTTGTTTAAATGATCTGGCTCACACTTGTGCAAAAAAAGTCTTCTCAAATAGCTTTAACTGCTAAACATCTGCTGGAGGTGTTTCTTATGCCAAAAAAATGTCACATCAAGAAGGTCACTCACATTGTGCTAACACCTCAATAAGTTATTCTTTCTTTGTTTGGCTTGATGCTCTAATATTTGGAGACATTTGAAGTTTTCTACACTACTAGCAAGCAGCTTGTTCAGAATTATGGAGTGAAGGTTACATTGAAAGTGTCCTTTTCCTTTCAGATGAAGTTTGTGTGCAGTACTCCAAAGCAATCTAAGAAGCTCTGTCCTCATTAATCTAAGTTTTGAGTCTGAAAGTACAGTATCAAAAGGCTTTGCTCCCCTGCCTGTGCTGCATAATTTCTCTCTCTCTGCTCTCCTCCTCCTCCATTTTACCTTTGTAGCTATAATAGAGAGCTTCTTAATGTTTCTGTGTTGGGCAACAACCTCAACTGTGCACAATGAGGTACAAAAGAGAGATCTGTCTGTTCTTACAATTTCAGCTCTTTTGTAAATTCTTCTTGTTATGGTCTGTCCTTCACCACTTCACATTACTCACCAACAGAAGAAAAACAAAGATCACAAAGCACAGGACTGTGAAACTTGCACACTTTCTATATGAAAATGGAATCCCTGCTTACAGGAATTACTCACTATTTAGATAATGCAAATGAGCTGTCACACACTGAAAGGAATTTGGCTCTCCATGTTGTAAACGTGGCTGTGTTTACAGACAGACTTTAAACTCAGCTCTGGGGACTGCACTGGGTTCTTGACAAGGTATTTTAAGAAGGGTATGAGTCAGTACACCAGAGAAATAAGAATCAGAGAGCAAGACAGATCTCTTTCTAGTAAGGCTATGGACAGCAACACTGCACATTCATCCAGCTTTGTGGATAAAAGGAGCAGAATTTAGCTAATCCTCACACACAGAAGCAGTGCTATTACAATTGCTCAGTCAGCCATTCTGGGGTGAATCTGGATCATTTGGGTTTTAAGACTATTATGATGGCTTTACATTTCACTGAGCAGACTATTACATGTATAATTCAGAAAGACAGTGAATACTTAAATGTGGATTCCAAGTTCACTGTGCAGAAGAAAACAGTGGACAGTTCACACCTCTGTGGATATCATCTCTTACCAAGTATCAGGACAAAACCAAGTATTTCCAGTCAAATATATACAGCATTTCCACACACTTTGGGAGGAATTATATCAATACACTTCTGGGAAGAATAAATAGTCTTTATACAACTTGTCTTGTTCCCTTCAACTCCCCTATCCTACATTGGGAAAAAAAATTATCTGGCCTTTAATTTAATTTCTGTATTTTACTGCACTACCCTAATATACTCATTATATTATATACTCATTATATATTATATACTCATCAGAATAGTGTTTGTTCACTATTTCTTAATCCCTTCAAATTTAACCTCCATATCTTTATTATTTTTTAATCAGTGGGTTAATGACTGCACTTTGTACTTCACTGCTTCAGAAATACAAAATTTTCATTCACTTTTATTGTTAGAGCACAACAGCAGAAAAGCAAAAGGCAAATAACTGAAGAGAAAGAAAACTTCCTAAGACACATCTATATCTGAGAGTTTTTAACCAAATGCTGCACACGTAAGCAGTATTCAGGTGAAATCAGCACAGTAGATTTGAAAATAATAAAGCACAGAATAAAAAGGATAGCCTTATATTTATTTGGATTCAAAGCATTGCTTCTTGCCATTATCACAAAACTGCCTCTGTCCAGCTTACAAGTCATTTTTAACAACTGGACAGCTACATTTGTGTCTTCCTGAAAAATCCCTTTTGAATATTGGTCTGCCTTCCTCTCGTTTGGCCTTGAAACCAGCTGGGCCCTGGTAGGAAATGCCAGAGGGGTTCCTTCAGCTGGTAACTGATCTAAGGCAGCTGCACCCAGTGCAAAGGCCCATGTCAGAGTCCTGCTCTCAGTGAAGACCAAAAGCAGGTCCCCAGGGCAGAGCAGAAATGCAGAACAGGCAGAACTGCTGCTTTTTGGAGCAATGACTGCAGCTGAGCCCCCAGGGATTTGCAGCTCAGCAGTTTCCTGAGCTGGAGCAGTTTCTGTGTGTTTAACATCCTTCAAGGATTTCTCTTCCACAGACCTGTGCAGGCTCCTCTAAAACAGCTCTGCTGGACTTACGGAGAAATGCTTCACAAATAAATACAAAGCAATTTTCAAGCCAAGAATCTATGGAAAGAGGGGAGGAATGGCCTAAAGAGTACATGAGGAACCTGTAGCCTTTTGCAGATGAAATTTGTATCTGCTCATTTCAAGTTCATGCCATGCATCAGAAGTGAAAGCACAATTCTGTGCTGCTGAAACATCTGGGTGATCCACCCTGACACTTCAGCAGGGAAGGTGTGAGGGATCACCACAGTATCTGCTATGGAAGAGTGTCCTGGATTGCCAAGCAAATTGTGTTCTATTTGCCATCTCTATGGCAGCTGGCTTCTCTTCAGTGGGCAGCTTTCCTTATCTCTTCCACACCCAATCCTCCCTCCTGGGAGTTACCTGCTGATAACAGCTATGGAATGTCACTGCATGGCTGATGAGAACTGCAGCATCCCATCGGGAGATGTGAGCCCAGAGGGAGGAGCCAAGCATTCCTACCTGGATATAACCTGGAGATTCTGGAACACCAGCCAAGCATTCCTACCTGGATATAACCTGGAGATTCTGGAACACCAGCCAAGCATTCCTACCTGGATATAATCTGGAGATTCTGGAACACCAGCACAGCATCTCCACTGGATTTCACAGAGGAACAGCAGCTGCCTCTTCCCCTGGATCTTCAGAGGAAGAATCCATTCTTCTCTACAGGATCCCTGCTCCAGCAGAACCACCCCTGACACTGCAGGAGGGCTGAGCCACAATTCCAATGGGACTGCCACCAACACCCTGACCCAAAGGGTGTCAGGTTGGGTTCTGACTGTGGTAGTGTTTGTTTAGTTTACTGCATTGTTTATTTTATCCTTTTATTTTCTTCCCTAATAAAGAACTGTTATTCCTGCTCCCATATTTTTGCCTGAGAGCCCTTTAATTTCAAATTTATAGCAATTGAGAGGGAGGGGGTTAACATTTTTCCATTTCAGGGAGGCTCCTGCCTTCCTTAGCAGGCACCTGGCTTTCCAAACCAGGACAAAGACGTACAAGGGAAGAGGGAAAGCTGCCATCTCCTGTGGCCAAGGAAAATAAATCCCAGGTAAGTTTTAAGTTTTCAGACCTGAACAAAGCATTCTGACACCCAGTCACACCCTGGCAGAGGGTCAGCACCTGGGAAAAAAGCCATTCAAGCAAGGGTGGGCAAACCAGTCAGTGACCCTCCAGGTTCTGCAGCAGGGGCATTCTGGATGCTTGCAAAATGTCTGTGTTTGAACATTCAACAATGCTGCTTTCTGCACACACCTCAGGTTATTTAATTAACCTGCACATGCCCAAATGATAAACAGACTAGAAATTCCTTCTTCAGACCTTGGGCTCAGCCAGCTGAACTCCACCAGTGACAGCATCCTCATGTCCAGGGAAGGGACATGCAGATGTTATATAAGAAGCTCCATAAGACATTTCACATAGAGGATATCAATTACCCACATCCACTCTTAAATGTCCAAAGCATTAGTCCTGATGTATTGCTTTTAGGAGATACAGTTGAAGTTACACTGATACAATTCAAAGGATTTGGTTTTTTAATCTTTGTAGAAAGTCTGACCTCTTTTAATGACTCTCAATAATACTGCTTCATTTCCTGTATGTTAACACCTTTTTATTTCAAAATTGAAATAAACCAGTTATTTGAAACCACTTCTCAAAAGATTAATAATTTTTGACAGTAAATGCCAGGGCATTTTTCCCTGTCTTTTTGGTCAGACACCAAAAAAAAATTGAAAATTATTAAGATGTGTGTAGGGATCACACAGGATACAGGTTCTACATGAAACCACAAAGACTGTAATACTTTATGGTAGCAGCAACATGGGGCCACACACTGTTCTAGAAGACAGGTATCAATGTGATGTCTAAATTAATCTGCCCTTTATGCCAAACTCCTATTGACATTGAAGAGCTCTGCGTACACAAAAAGGGTAGACAGAATATAATGCAAAAATAAAGTGGCAGCATCAACTGAAGTTCCTTGTTCTCCTGAGTTTGTCAAGGCTTTGTTACTTGGCAGCTTTTCATACAATATTTATTATGGCTGCAATTTTTCCCCATTAACATGTTTTAATCTGGGAAAAATGTCACATTTTTCTATTTTAAATCTACGAAGTCTGACATTTTTTGTGAGCTCATCTTTAGTATATCGCTTTTTGTTCTAACCTCGGAGGATTGGAGAAAAGATGCTTCTCCTATCTCCTCACTTCTTTTCCCTTTGAAGTTGATACATTCCCTGTTTTTGGGTTTGTGTGGTATACAGACTCTCACAATAGAGTGGAAGGCACAGACAGTGCTCAGGCCTTAAGCTATTATCGCTCAAACTACAAGTGGCTGCAAAAGCTCTTTGCTAATATCAAAGACAGACCAAGTCATATATCAAAGAAATGGGTCAGGGCTGACTCCTCGGGCAGCCCAGATTCTCTCTGGTGGATCAGCATTTCAAATTAGCAGGTGCACATGTGCACAGTGTACAACAAACTGGATAATCTACTGCTTGACAGCTCAAAAACATTAGCATTCACTCAGATGGTACTTTATCACTTACTCCACCACAGATGATCAACATTGCAAGCAGCATGGGAAAAAAATCTAAACATGTCATAAGAATTCTTTTAGGATTCACCAAAAGGCACTTTCTCTGAGCCAGTATTTTTCTTTTTTTTTTTTCTTTTTTTTTTTTATAGTAGACTCCTACAAGCTGAAATTTGTATCTGCTCATCTAGAGTTCATGCCATGCATCAGAAGTGAAAGCATAATTTTTATCCTTCTACATGAACTGAATTGTTGTTATCCAGTTTTCCAGATGTGAGAATCTGTCATCTCTGTCAATGTCTGTGTATCTAAATTTGTATTTCAGCAGTCTGGCTTACAGGTCTGGAACCATGCTGTGCAACTAAAAGGAAAAGGTATTTCTTTCCCTTCTACAAGGAATGGTGTTAGGGAACAAATTCTGTCACTTTTTTTTTTTTTAATTATAGGTGTAATGCACCTGATGTATTTCATTGCCTTGAATTCCTTACCTAATCTATTTTCTGAAAGTTCAGAAATACCAGTTTACCATTTAAATCTCTGTGGAGAACATTCATGAGATCATTTTTTCTCTGTGTAGGCAGACTTCCTCTATCCAAATCATGAAGTGTCTTTTAAAGGTAACATTTACATTCACAAATATTCCATACAAGAATCCTGTTCTGAATAAACAGATAATATTGCAAAATAAATATGGCAAGTTCTGATTTCACAATCTTTACAGTGAAAGATCTTTAACCTACATTTAATGTCTTGAGGAATTGATAAAACAGCACTATTTTAGCATTAGTAGATTGGATTCAACAGGGTATTTGCTGTTTTCAGCATCTTTTCCTCTTCAAACATTGTTTAATCACAGTGCAAACTCATTCACTGAGCTGCTTACACACAGTATTTAAAAAGCAAATTCAACTTAATATGCATTTTTGATTTTGCTGTAGCTCTCCCAAGGCTAACCCAGAGAGGTGAACAAACCAAAGTGAAGCTTTGCTGCCTTGTGGACAGCACAGACACCCCTGACAAGAGCAGAGTGCCTCAAAGGAGAATGCCTGAGGACTTCCAAGCACAAATCCATAACCCAGCTTGAAATCCTGACTGTTACCAGCCAAGTCCCTTCCAGGAGCACATCTCTCCTTGGGCCTGTGGCCTTTTCCAAAGCATTGTCAGCAGCTGCATGCAAAACAGCTGAGAGACATCATTAAAAATACATGGGAATCTCTCTGCTGATGGCATGCTGAGAAACAGCCAACAATTGTGGTAGTGCAAGCTCTGCCTCACATTCAGCTGTCACCCACACTAAACAGGGGCTGGGACATGAGGAGCACTCTCACCATCTCCACTTCCCCCATATTTTCCACACTGATGAAGTTCAGTGTCAGCCTCCAGCTGGCAGAATAGTCAATATTCACCACTGAGTGTTTCTGTCACAGCACCACAAGACAAACAAGAAGAGGTTCAGGGACAGGTTAATTCCAGTTCCTGGGAAGAGATTATATTTCATAACCAAATGCTGGTTTTGAGCATTATCTTGAAGGATGAGGATAGGGGGGAATTATCACTACTGAGAGGGTTATACATGGAGAAATTATGAGCTACCTTTGAATCTCTGCTAGAGAAATTTTAAATGAAGAAATTGTAAATTCATAATTATGTGAAATCTCAGTTATCCACATTCTGGCATATCTAAAGCCCTGTTGTCTTTCAGAAAAATGTGCAAATAGTGCTATCTAGAATTGTAGGAGATGATGTTTGGACACATACCTGAGGCCTCTCCAGCCATTCAGTTGTCACAGCACATGCCACAGTTGAGATGGCCTCCATACACAGGGCATCACCAGACAATTCCAGAGATCTTCACCCAAACACAGTAACACCACACCTCATCAGAGGGCCTCAGGCATCTCCCCACACAGAGTAACACCACATCACTGCAGAAGGCTGCCAGCATCTGCTCCTCTTGTTCTCCAGCCCAGCCTTTCACCCCCCTGATGTTGAAGCACTGCCCCTGTGTGCCCTCTGCTCCCTTTGGGGGTTGCTCAGTGCCCCTGGGCACTCCATGGCTCGTTGCTGCCAGTGCTGCTCACAGCTGGGCCCATCCCCAATTATCACAACCTGTGTGCCACATCCAGTGGCTGCCATTTTACAAATGATGAAGAAAATAAAGTATGAAGGTATAGAACAGAGCAGCATGGAGTCTAACATTAAATCCTGTCCTGCACAAGGATTTTGTTTGTCTCCTGCACCAGCCCACCAGAGTGCAAATCAGAGCTATTGGACAAGCACTGTAGTCAGCAGTTGTGGAAACTGCAGTGCCACTTGACACACAATTTTCATCTAATACATTATAAATGTTATAAATATTTTACTTTATAGGCAACACAAGGCAGCAAATATTTTACCAACTGACTGCTACAGGATTTTGCTTCAATTCATGAGGAAAAAAGATGTTGATTTTTTTAAGGAATGCCACTGGTTTTGTTATCCTGCTGTAACAATTATCCTGGCTTTTATTCCAGCAGCCCCTTCTGCCAAAGTGGAGGGTATTGCACAGCTTTTTGCAAATCTTAGGTCAAGCATGCACAGGAGTCATACAGATCTTTGTGCAAGTAAAGAAGGATCAGGATTTTGTTGATCAGGAAGGAACTGGAGGTCTCTTTCCTCTTTCCGACCACCTTTCTTTGACTTTAGTTACTCCCCTCAGCAATGTTTTAGCCCCAGAAATATCTGAGTCAACTCCAGTTGTCTTTCTTCCAGTGCCAGGCTCTCCTTAATTCTATTGATGATTTTTTTTCCCACTTTCTACATCATCAGCTCCATTTAAAGAGCACCACTGGAAGTCATTTCCCCAGTTAGGCAGTTACTGCTCATATGGAATGGAGAAGTTAAGGCTTCTTTACAAAGTACTGGTGGGCTCCACCCTGGTGCCAAAGCATTCCAAGCATCTCCTGGGGGCTCACAGCCTGTCACTTCGATAAAATCTAATCCAAATTTCACTTCACAGCTGCACCAATACAGATAGGAAAGCCCTTACCTGAAGGGCCAACACATTTCTTTTTACAACTGCCCAATTCTTAGGAGTAGGTCTGTGCCATCCAGTGGGCAGAGAGCCTGCCTGGGGTTTAAAGCAAACTTCCCAAAGTCCCACTGTGTGCTGAGAGGGATCAATCTGTGCCTCACCTCCCCACAGCCTCTATTATTCCATTATATAAAGGATTCAGATAGAATAGGGCTGCTTTCAAGGCCACCTGTACACAGAATATCTCAAAGCAAATTGTTCTGGATGCTCTGGAATGGGAAACAGAGATTAACTTAATTTAACAAATGCAGATCTAGTTCTTGATAATTCACAAATGAGAAGTTCCAAAAACTTCAGAACCTCATGAAAGAATGAAGAGCTAATGCCTATTATTACTTTTTGGGAAGTTGTTAATCCAATTGCACTTGGATTAACTTCTGATTCCTTCATGCCACATATGTACATAAACACATATATATACACAGACGTGTCTGTTGTTTTTGGGGCATGATTTGTGAACATCTCCAAGTGCCAGCACTCAACAATGGCTCCAAACAGGACCATCTCCCAAAGATCCCCCCAGTGTGTGGATCCTGCACAGGACCTGGCATCAGTGACTCTTGGAGAGCCACAGACAGGGCAGGCACAGACCTGCCCAAGGCATGGGGAAAAGCCAACTGCAAGCAAAGAGCCTTTACTGCTCTGCAAACATCAAGTTCTCTTTATTTGTGAGACTTGCTCAGTGTCAGTAACTTGCTGAAAGCTTCCCTGGCAAGAGAGGAGGCAGAGGATGAGGACATGAGCTCACTTTGTGCATCACTGACTCCATCATGTGCCTGGAAACCACAGAGTCTCGGGACTCAGTGTGAGCTTTGGGTTGGAACTGTGCAAAATAAGGACTTAGGGCTAAAAGATAAGGCCTCATATAATCCAGCAGAGTCTGTCTCTTACCATCCAGGCTTTGAAGAAATCCCAACTCTCCTGGAATGCACTCAAGAGCAGATACAGCCACACCATCAGATGCTTCACACACACAATTTTAAATAAATGCACAAACAGATGAAATCTGACTGTAACAAGCTACATATATTCAGATACCACATAAATATCAGCTGTTATTTTCTTATAAATGCAATTGCCAACATGTAATAAATAAAAGAACAAACCAACACTCTACCCTGCCAGGCAGGAGGGAGCCAAGACAAGAACTCATCACTACAATTTTATCCTGCTGCCACTGATGAGCTTCACTCCAAATTTGCCAGGCATAAGCTTCAGGTTTAAAGTAACAGTGACTGTGAGCTAGAATTGAAAACAAAGCCAAGAACCTTTCATTCCTGCAAAGTAACTGCACTGAGTTTGAAGTGCTCAAATGGGCAGAGTTTAGGGTTTTTTAAATAGATTTCCCATTTTCTATCTAAAAATGAAAGAAGTTTGTTTGGGTTTGTGTTTTTTTTTTAACTTTGTCTACATCAGTTTTCAGCTTTTCTGCTCTCATGGTTACATATACATAGCAAAATATTTTTCCTGTGTGTTAGAATGTTTGTGTTCCTTAACAAGAAAAACCATACAATCATTCATACCATCATTTCTTACAGTCAAGTACTGAGCTGAAAACCCAGATCCTGCCTCCAAAACAGCTGCAACTGGAAACAACCCCAGAAAGAAGCCCCAGATGTCATAACTTGGCTGCTGCTTGGAGGATTGTTAGAAGATGGAGCTGAGCTATCCTGTGAATCTCCCTTCTGCAAAACAGAGAAGGGCTTGATCACAAAAGTCTGTAAAAAACACTTGTTGAGTTGTTGATTTTGGGTTTTGGTTTTTTTTTAACAGAGTTATTGAGCTAAGTGGCTGATCACTCAAAGGAAGTGTGCAGTTGTTTTGATTGATAATTGAATTTTAAATATTTATGATGGGTGAAGTGTGTATCTGGAAATGTTTGGGGGTACTGCTGTATGCTTCTCACCAGGATTCTATGAAAATGAAATAATATCACTGGGTTTAATTCCAGGATAAAATATTGTAAGAAATTATACAGACAGAAACATTGAATGTGTGTGAAATCTAAGTAGCTAAAAGCTAATTCAGGATTATTTTCAGAATATTTTGAAATTAGCTTTCTTCTTAAAAACAATTTTCTGATTACTTGCTATTTGATGTACTCTTGAATCACAACTTTTCAAATGCTTTTGAGCAGGAATTTGCATCACCTGTGTTCCACCTGAAGTGTTCAAAGGAAGGGAAACCAAAAAGCTGGGTGGTGTTAGTGACCACTGTGGTACCTGAAGAGAGATGATGGCCACATTGCCTCAAATTAAATTAATAAATCTGGTTATTGTCTCCCCAGACTGATCCCACAGCTCTGGACCTTGCCAGAGGGCAGAGTTTGGCAATCTGGTGTTTTGGGTGCTCCTTCCTCAGCAAGGAGATGGGGGAGAGGGAGATGCCACAGTGACCAACTCCACTTTGTTCTCTGTTTCCTCCAAGGCAGGAGGGTGGCAGAGGTAAAAATATTCTTCTTTTGAGCTGCCATAATGAGGAACAGCCACTCAAACTCTTTTATCTTCCATCCAGCATTTTGGAGACTTTTATAGTGCCACAATGTGGGATTTTTTTAGAACAGTTGGCAGATTTAGGGATCCCAGGGAGGATCCAGCATGAGCAGAGGTCACAGCTTCCCTGGGGACTGTCCTGGAAAATGAGATCAGCCCTGACTACCCCTGCCCTTCAGAGCTCAGCTCCTGCCTCCTGCTGGCACAGAGGCACAGCAACTAACACCAGAAAAATGATAAAAACAAAACCAAAACCCGAAATTATACTGTTGGAGCCACCGCTCTTAGGAGTCTGATTGCACTGATGAATAGTTGAAAGTAAAAAAATAGCAATAAGTATTTTTATATAAATATATATATATAAAAGTCATATATATATATATATATATATAAGTCATATATATATATAAATATATTATATAAAAATGTATGAGATAAAATTCATCAATAATATAAACTACCTGCACCTCATATTGTTATTGTGTTTCTTTGGGAAAAATCCACCCAATGCCTAAGGACTTTATAGAAAATCCTGTATATTATCTACATACACTTATCTTTAGTATAATGTGAGAATTTTTTTTAAATAAAAAAATATAGGAGCCCAGGATTTTCCACAATCATTTGTGTTTTGTTAAATACTTATGAAGTAATGAGAAGAACTAGTCTGTAGTTTTCTGTAGCAATGTTTTCACATAAAATGAGCACATTTTTGTTCAGTCTCTCAAGACCTATCTCTGGCTGTATTGGTGGGCAAGTATATTACAGATTACAGTATCATGTGTTATTGATCCATTGCAAAAATTCTGTGAGTGGAATTTAAATTCTCAGATTTTTTTTATATCTTTTTTTATTTGAGACATCTTCACCAGGCCCAAAATTGTTTATCATAAGCTTCAGCCTAAGGCAAAACTGTAGACCTGAGCTAGGCTCCATTAAAATACATGTTGGAAAGGCAGGTCTGGACACCCCAAGGAACAATATGCCACTGCAGCCAGAGTATTTCTCTGTGCCCAGTGACAACTACAAAAATCCTTCAGCTTGTCCTGATGCTTGCTTATTGAAAAGTCTCAATTATTACGTCCTGTACATGGCAATATTCAGAAATTATTTTCTGCTGCCATAAGAAATATTTAGGATGAAAATATTCTGCCATTGGCACCTTTCTGTGTGGTATTAATACTAGGAATGTATTTATATTTAGGTTTCACCCACGAGAAAAAGATTCTTGTATAATTCAGTACTACACTTAGAGACGAAAAAACCTCTAGGCCACAATATGTAGTTAATATTCAGAATTAAGTCAGTTTATTATGCATCAACTGGTAGGTCAAACTCAGCTTTGTGTGCTGTAATTTATAATACAGCTTTATGCCCACAGCAATATGGAAGCCCTGAAGCAACACAGTGAATTATTACAACTGAATCTGAACAGTACCTACAAAAATGTATAGGAGTTCTTCTATTACTCTGCATGCAGGCTATAAACATGATGTCAGACAGCTCTGTGCTGCAAGGACACCTAAATAAAATAGCAGCTTCATGCCCAGTGTCAGCATTTGGCAGCCTTGGTGAGGGTAGCCCAGCTGCTTCAGCTGATTTAACCAATTCAATAAGAGTGATAGGAGGAGCTTTTAAACTGAGGACCTTTTGAACTCTCTAGGAACTAACAGATTGTTTCTATCCTTATAGCAAATAAAATGGCACATACCAGTTCTGGCCAAGCTCAGGCTTGGTATTTATATTTTGCGACCCAAAGACACAAATCACTGTATTCATGGGAACCCTCAGGAGCTGCAGCACCTTTCCTCCCTTCTCCCTGCACCCTGGCTGCTGCCTGCTCCAGGGGACACATCCAGGGACAAAGCCAGGCTGTGCTTGCAGTGCCACCCCTGTGGTGAGCTGTGAACAGTCACACTGCCCTGTACACAGCAAAGAACTCTGCAAATGCACACCAGGGACAGCAAATCAGCTACAGCCCCTTCAAGTGCTGGAGACATGAGCTGCTCACATTTATACCCCACATTTATCCACACAGCAGCCTGGAGACAGGATAACTGCAAAACACACAGTGCCTTTGCCAGCCCTGACAACCAGACATGGTTTTGTTTCTATAATTCTAAAACACAGCTGAGTTTAACACCTGGGATCATCAGGGCATGGGACATTGGAAGCATCACTCTGAAGGGCATTTCCAGCCATGATGTTTTTTCTTGCCCACTCTCCTCCCATCACTTTGTTGAACAGGACAATCCCCCTCCCCTCAAATTCAGACACTCACGGCTGGTTGTGTTTGCAGGGACTAATCCAGATGCTCCAGTACATTTAAAGGACATTTGGGACACCCATTGGCAATGTCCTGTCACTGGGGCTCAGGAGAGCAGAGCTGTGCCCCTTCCTCCTGGCCAGGTGCCACTGCTGCTGGAGGAGCTGTGGGAAGTGGCTGCTATGAGCAAGAGAGAAGAAACCCCAGGCAAATCCATTCCCTCCATACCCAGGTGACAGGACTTCTGGGACACCTGGAAAAAGCCCCAAGTGCAGGTGCTGGCCCTGGGCACTGCCAAAGTCCTCAACTCTCTGCCACCACAGTGACCTGAGTGTCACCTTCAGGGTCAGCTTCAGTTCTACTCATAACATGTGCATTAACCCTGAGTTTGCCAGCTCAGGCTTGGTAGTCACTGTGTACACTCCCTTTAATCCTCTAGTAATCTGTCACCCTGTGAAGAAATAAATTTTAAAAATAACCAAACTCTGTAATCAAACCCCATCAACATTGGCTAATTAATGCTGAGCATTTTGATGTTGCTTCTCAGCACTGCACAGCATTTCTCTGTGAACTCACAAAGAGCCTTATTTATACATTCCTTGGAGCAGTTCTTCCCTGCTGTACCCTGTGAGTGCATTAGAATGGATTTATACATCCTCCTGACTTACACCTCTTGGAGAGATCAGAACTAGTCCCAGGAGCTTTACGCCTCACCTAAATTAGTTCCCAATGTGAAAGAATCTGCAAATAAACTAATTAGAGATTAATTGGCTAATACATATAGATAAGTTAATTAGAGATTAATTAGTGTTTATATAGTATGGTCCTTAGAAGATGTAAATTGCCCTTAAAGTACTAAGTATCACATGTCAGTTTTTATGGCTGGCTGACAGCTCTTAGTTGCTGTTGTATCTACCAGCTCACACATCTCCACACAACTCCTTCTGTGTCGTTTGTCATCATGAATTTGATCTTCTTACCTTGAAAAAGAAGTAACTGAAGAAAAATAACCAAATCAAATGATGGTGCAGTATTGAAATGCACACACCTCCAAAGAAGAAAAAGAAATCTCCCCTTCTGTTGTGCAGGAGGAGCAAACCAAACCTGGCTGGCCATGCTAAGCTCTAAGTTGTGTGGCTTCACAAACCCCTGGAGCAAACCAGGTCTCTCCAGAGTTTGGATCCAAATGCTTCTTCATGAACTCTTCTCCTCTAACTCATCAATCTTCCTGAGATATGGCAGGAGAAGAATGTGCCCGTCCAATCTAAGAACCTGAACTGCCTCCCTATTCTGTCTGCCTGTAGCTTCCCACCTGGTTTCAACTGCTACAAATTTTATTTTCCTGGATCACTCTAACTCCATCCAAGAGTTGCTGTAATTTCTCAAACACTGTATTCTATGGAATAGAATGGACATGGACTTTGGAAGACTTATGTTGTTATATACTTTTATTTATTAAATGTATTGTGAATTATATTTTATCAATGTTTTCCATCTCAAGCATTTATGTTCCTAGATAATGTTGCCAGTTCTGAACTGGCTCTAGGATGAATTTTGAGGAATGGGGGGGATATAAATGAGCTGGAGTCAGCCCCTGAGAGAGCAAAGGTTGAACTGCAAGCTTTCCATGCTGTGGTTTCCAGGTCCTGTCTGCTCCTCTGACCCTAAGCCTAGGACTGGTTTTACACATACCAGCATGGGCTGAACACAAAGCTAGTGAACATCAGCCAGTTAATATCAGCATAATATTAATATCAGCAAAACTCCAAACACAATGGGCATTTAGGATAACTGCTTCATTTTACAGATCACACAGGCAGAGCTTCAGTGGCAGAACAAAGCTACAGGTCCCAGGTCAGTGAAACTGAGCTGACTCCGGACCCCCAAACCTATAGAAACACAATTTCCTATTGATCAAGCTGATACTTGTAGACCAAAAAGGACAGAATCATAACTAAACTGTTGAGAAAAAGGAAAAAAAACCTTTTTGTAAATCTGTGTCCTGAGAAGAAATGCTTTACAATCTTGGCTCTAATAAGTATTAATGGAGTCAGTAATGCAAAGTTAAGAACTCTCCAAAGAGAGTTTTGAGCAGAACAATTATTGCAGGACTAAACATCAGCCAGGAAAGGCTTTCCTTGCACAAGAATCCACCTAGCACCAGCTAAATGAGATGTATATGAAATCCCCTGTTGTTTTCAGCTACATGCACATATCCCACACACTAGCAAAGTAATCAGAAAAAACCTTTCATATAACTCACCTAAATTGAGCTGCTCAGTCAGGCTCCTGAACCTTCTTCTGGCTATAAACAGAGAGTTCCTGCCACAGCATGCTGCTTGTAAGCACCTCTGGGAATGATGAACTGGACCAATAATTCCTTTCAGGTGCTTTCAATTTAACAGATTTAAATAGAGTTTTATTCTGCTGGCACAGAATGGGACTTGTTATGATACTACCCACAAGACAGTCTGAATAACCATAACTACCACAAGGATGCTTTTTTTTTTCCTTCAGTTTTCACTGCACAAGCTAAACAGCACCATTAGCAGGCAAAAACACCAACTGTGAAGAAGTTGGTCAAAGCAATACACAAAGTTCTGAAATTATCTTTTCCTTTGGTCCTCATAAGAAGAGTTCTACCTTATGCTACCATTCTGGGACAGATAACAGTCATTGGAAAACAAAATCTCCATAATAAAAGCATTTAGGCTTGCTACAAAAATCCATATTCATCTAACAAGACAGCACAATAAAACTAGTCAGCTAAAGAAGTTTGTTGCATATTCAAACATGCAGTAAGAAAAGCAGGAGAATCAAGAATTGTCCAGAACTATTCTGGATACCAAGAATTAACAATCCACACCTGGTCTAAATAGTACAGGATTTCAAACCAGAAAGTAACCACAAATGAACACCAGGACAGGAACAGCACCTCTAACACCCCTTACAAACACAGTGGTACATTCATTTACCAGATGTTTACAGCTAAGCCTCAGTTGTTCTCTACTGATATACAGAATGTTTTCAACCAGTTTGAATTCACCTCCAACTATTTTTTAGACTTACAAGCATGTGATCTGCTCAGTCATGAAGCAGGTATGGTAGGAAATTGGATGGGGAGTTGAAAATTCATTCCACTTACAAATTTCTTGCAATGCAATTTGCCAGCTTTATACTTTCTCTGCCATAGTGTTTTTCTACCACATTTAACAAGGAGTTGACAGAAATTTCAGAGCATCTGCATTCGCTCAATCACCTACAAAGGCCCAACTCTTCTTGTAGTTCACCCATAAGTCTTTTTTTTCTTTTTCCACCCCCTGCTGCTATCCCTCCCCTCTGCTGACAAAGGGCATTGGCAACAAGGGGCTCCCTGACTATGGAACAGCTTCAAACAGGTAACAGCAAATCACACACAGCAGTTTCTGTGACTGGGATGAGCCTCCAGCCCCAAAACCAAGGCAGTTGTGAGATCAGGAACATTTGGGTTTGCCTGTAAGCATGAAAGAGAAGCTGTTTAGGAACCAGGATCCCTGTAAGGGTGATGGAAGCTGTGCTGGGTGGGGTGGCAGGTGCAGGATTTACCAAGCAGGGACGGCTGGGTTCACTACTGCTGAGTACAATCAGAGCAGCCTTAACTCAGGCAGAGAGGGGCAGAATTTCAGAAACACAGCAGCAGCCTCACTGCCTGGGCACTGAGATTGAACCATTCTGCAAAGAGCAGCAATAACTTAAAGGCAGCAGCTGAATACAAAGTTTTCAGAGCGCACACTTTAAAGATCCTGATTTCCTCCTAGCCTGCTTTCCACCCTTCCCCCTTTCTCCTTCCACACAGAAAGCCCTGCAGATACATAAAATAAAAAGTCTGTGCTATTTCTAGTCAAGGTTAGCAAAATCCTTTTTTTGTATTTTTGTCTTTAAAGAATAACTTTTAAAAAATCATTATTACCCTTACATGGATGGTGTTTTTCAACACAAAGCCATGCTTGTAAATCATCATCCTGTTTATAGGTGTAACTCTGGCAGCTTAAAAAAAAAAACAAAACAAAAAAATTTTCTTATGGAAGAATGTATTTCCCTGGCAAGGCTGTGGTTGGTGCATGTCCTTTACTGTTACCTTGGCACATGGGAAAATTATTCCTGGATCATTTCTGATTTTTCTTTTAAGTTCATTTAATTGTGAAATTCTTCAAATCATGTTCCCCATCTGGACTGTTCCAGGCTTTTCCAGGACATTTGTAAATGCTTTCATTTCCCTTCAGTGAGTACAGCCATCTTTTTCAAGTGTAGCCTTTTCCCTGCAAGCAGGCACCACTTGCTGAGCTTTCATACCCAGAGCCTGTAACATGCAGTAGAAAATGTGCAAAGCTAGTGCAGGATGAGTAAAAGCTCTTAAGTGTATGTTGCTCATTAATTAGTCAACACAGTCTCCAGCTGCCTCTCTCATTCAAGGCTGTTTTTCTTTGCTTTTCCTTTTTTCCCACCCCCACTCCCACTCCTGGGAAAAGCAGTTCCATATATGCAGCTTGCTTTAAAGGGATTTCTGCTGTGTCTCTGATATCACCTATATCTGGTGCTCCATATAAAACCAGAGAGCACATGCTGACTCCTTTTCCTTGGAATCATTTGTAATGTTTTTACTCCCTTTTTTATTTTTTTTGACTGCTGAATTTACTGGTATTGCACAGGGATGTACTTTATTATGGACAAAACGTGCCTGTGAGTGGGAAACAGAATCAAGGCATTCTATAAGATAAAATGATGTTATCCACTCAGAAACATGGAGAATCAGTATTGTTATTTGTTTTACAAGGGAGTCCAAAGGCATCAATGCTAACAACCAGCTTTAGCAGCTCTGGACACTAAGCAAAAAATATTAATAGCTTTTGACTCCCAAAACTCACTGTACGTGCTAGTGAATAAATAAAGTGCATAAATGTGGAAAGTGAATTTTTCCAGGGCCAGGAAAATAATTACACTGCAACCCAGCAAAGGAACTTGCATCCCCTGGAATTCACTCTAGGGCTGTAACCTATCATCAGGGAACTGTAACAATTGCTAACATTTCTCCAGAGCAAGCAAGAACTAAAATATTGCCATTTCTTGGAGCAGAAAGGCTCATGTATTGGCATCATACATCTAGATAAATAAACATACACTGCACAGTGAAATTTCTCCTCATCTTAAATAAAAGCTGAGGTTATTTTAAAGGTAGCTGAAGGCTGAAACATTTATTGGTTATTCCATTTATCTTGTTTCTCAGTTTAAAGAACACACCAGATAGAAAATAATTTGAAAGTTCACGTTGAATATTTTGCTGGGATGTCAAACATTAACACATGAGGGAAGTTTAAGTGCTCTGCTTTTCAACCTAGTTCTGAAAAAGGACCAGCCAGCCTCTAAGTGTCCCATTCAGAAATGCTTTTGGATTGTTTATATCTTCTTTCACCAAATTTCTATGAAGGACAATCTTGAGCCATCTGGTGCCTATTTAATTTTTAACCACCTCTCACTTGGAATATTTCTTTCTTTATACTTATTTTGTCTTAACAAATTGGCCATAAGCTAAACTGCACCATCTGTGACTTCCAGTAAATACAACTGTTGCTAATGAAATTACCCAGCTTCATCATTTTGATTTAAATGCATTGCCTGCTTTTTCTATGACCTTTCATTGCTTGCCATCAAATCACAGCTTTCACACATTGAGATACACACTCATGTAGGTCAGGCTTCAGGAATAAATCTTATCTGTGAATCTCAAGAAGCCTGGCCAAGCTTGCTCAGCAGGCTGGCATGAGCTACCACAGCCAGGGCCATGCTAAGAAATCATTCTGGCATTTGTGACCATGCAGCTCAGGGGCTGGGCTCAGTGTGTTCCATGCTGCAGGGCAGATCCCCTGCCATGTGACCAATTGGTCACTGCTTCTTGTTCTCCTGCCTCCCATTTGTCTGACTGACTGAATTAATGATTCTGGATGCACTAGCCCAGTCTCTTGGCTAGCCTGTCTCTTATTCAATCACAGGACAAAACTGACCAGATTGAACTGGAGGAAAGACTGGGACCATTACCTTAGAGAAAAAGAGAAGCAAACTAAGGGAATCAGTGGAAGAGTAGAGGTGGAGGAGGGGTATATCACCATACAAATTATTTATATAGCATTTTATGTATAAAAGCAACCTGGTGTGATTAATTCGAACCAGCAGATTCCATTCCCTTACCCTCACAATAAACTGGATGGTGGAAGATTTTGAAAACTGCACCACAAATTACATCAGAAGGAAAAGATACAGGTGAAATTTGTTTGGTCAGAGAGTGATTTACTCAAGCAGGTAACACAGAGATGATTCAATAGCCCTTCACATGGCTCCTGCAATCGTTTTTATTCATGTGTTTGATACCAACAAAGCCTCAGTCCTTCAGAGAGGTGGAGTCCCAGTGAGCTGGAGAAAGGAGAAAAATCTATTTCAGAGGTCCTCAAGGTGCTCTGCTGAGGATTTGGCTCTATGGATGCCCAAGCACCATCCTGAAATTGCCATCCCAATGAGGCATGGCTGTGGTCAGACTTTCCAGCCCCACATTCAGAGGTACAACAGTATTAGGATATCTGTTATAGATATATATATATTAGGATATCTGTTACTGAAAACACCAGTGGGTCAGAGCAGATCTGAGTACATCACACACCTGCTGTAACCCTCCCCAACCTTCTCCCTAGAAAACCAGAAACACCTCTCCTGCAAATGATGTTCCATTGTGCTACAGTGTGGCAAGACCATCCAGAGGTGAAACATGAATGCTGGAAGGATGAAGGGATGAGCAGCCAGGTTCCCAGGTCACTGTGAAGCCACATATTTGCACCAGTTTGTGAACCTTCTGCCACGAGTGAGGAACTCATAACCTTGGTGCAATTTGCATTTTAAAATGAACCCTTACTTCCAGTCACTTTGGCAGAGAGTATAAAGTAAATCAATTTAATACTTAAAAACAACATATGAAACTGAAAGCTCAAACTAACTTCTATAAAATAAGAAAGAGGAAAAGCCAACAGACACTTTCAAAGCTCAAAATACAGTTCATATTTAATCATTTCTCAGCAATCTAATAACTAGTCAGCATTAGAAACATAAAGGCATCAAGACAAGCTCCTCTGTACAATTACTCTCCCCATAGCAGATGCTCAGGATTATGCCAATATGCCAATGCAGGCATTGCAAAGAGCTTTGGGTATGGAAACTCATTTCACTAAATCATGCAATTCCTCCTTTCTAAATGCACACAGCTGAACTGGAATCCCACCCAGTCCTGCTCAGCACTTCCTTCTCCTGCAGTCAGTAATGGAGCAGGGCCACCACCCCTCCTGATCCAACCCTGAGAGCTCACTCCATCCTGCAGGTGCCACCACAGCTGAGGGGGGCTGGAGGAACAAGTGATCCTTGTGAGGGCTGACCCAGAACAGAGACTAGACTGAGCTAAAGAATAAAGTGGGGATTTACTAAGAGGCCTCAATGGATGCACCTTGGGCAGCACAACCCAAAATGGACCACAGGTTATAGGGTCTCACATTTTTATAAGTTTTGCTCCATTTGCATATTGGAGCTAATTGTCCAAGTACAGCTTTAACCCATGAAGTCCCATCCTTCTTGTTTTCTCTCTTCAGCCCACATTGTTTGTGCTCTTGGGCCTAAGGTTTGGGTCATTTGTCCTTGGTCCCCAGCTACACAAGGAATTGTTTTGTCCCCTGGCTCTGTGCACAGAGCTCACCATCCCCTAACATGAAGCCCAGACCCACACACTAAAGCAGAACAGAATCTGAAAAATATAAAAGCTAAACCTGAGGCATCACAAGGAGTTAGGTTTATCCAGAGCAGTATGTTTGTATCCAGATGGAAAAAACAGGCAGAATAAGAGCAGATGGCAATTGCACTGGCACTTATTGTAAGATTTCCAAAGTAGGTAAATTTTGTTAGAAAAAGGGGGTTTGTAAATATGCTGGATACTTTCTTCCTGTCAAGGAAGGGAAATTACCTTTGCAAATACACTTACCAGTTTTATTTAAACTTCCAAGAAGCCTGGTAGCATCAGCCAGTCTTTGCTGCTCCTATTTCCCAATTTCAGCACAACATACATTGTTCTATTGCTCCCAAAACAGTTGTCAGTGCAAACTACAAGTGAACACACTTTATTTGCTTACTCCACTAGCACAATCCCAGTAGCTAGCTGCTCATAAAAAATGAGAAAGCTTAATAATTCATTAACCAAAAAGCACTTTTTGCTGTAGATATGACACAGTACTTTAGGAAACCAGCAAAAGAAAGGCATTCATACTTTATGCCTGGTATTAGATATTTTATATTGGGGTTAGACTGGATGATGTCCAGAATTCCTTTCCAACCCTATCAATTCTGTGTTTCTGTGATTTTGGCAGTGCAGTAAGTTTCATGATGTCTGGCAACATGAAAGTTTCTGAAGCATCAAGCTGATACACAGAAACAAGTCTGTTAAAGGAAGCAGGAAAAGAACAAAAAGAAAAATCTGTAAAAGAACAGCATTGTTCAGTGCTGAAGACTTCCAGAAGCTGGCAATACTTTTGTGTACATCCCACAGAAACTGTTAAAATCTCCCAAATACAAGATGCTATATGGCTACCAGTAGATAAGCTGACTTCCTGTATATTTAAAGCAAGAACTGAGCTGAAAAAAGAAAAAAAAAAAAAAAGAAAAAGAAAGTGTAGACTCCAGCCAAAACCTCATATCCTCATATATCTCATATAAATCAAATGCACTCAGCAGCTCCCTTCTGCATGGAGGTGCAATATTCAAGCAGTAATCACAAAAAGCCAAGCCAGGATTACAAACCAAAACTTCAGAAAGGGAAATGGTACATTTCCCATGGGAAGAAACAGAGCAAAAGGAATATACTGCCAGAACTGACTTGTTATGAACAGACACAGAGACATCTGAAACCCTCAACAGTTTGGGTTACACAAGTTCTAATCTATATCAGCATGTCAACAACTGATAACAGAAAATCAGGATATAATTCTATCTTTTTTGTTTGATGGCACTGGTTTTCTGGAAGAGATAAGGTTTGCAAAGCCCTTCCCACAGCCAAGGCAGCCAAGCTGAAGCTGACTGATCCCATTATCCTGCAGCCAGGGTGTCTCACCACACACCCCTGCAACAGGGCTGCAGCAGGATGGCATCTAAACCCTCCCTGCTCATGGCTATTACAGCTACATGGATTTCTTTGGGAATGTAATTTCCTTTAATATTAGAATAAAAACACTAATCTTGTTCAGAAACTCCCAAGAGATTCAAAGCTGCCTTGTCCTGCAGCCATGAGTGATATGCATCCAGCTGAACAACAAAATACTGTGTAATCAATTGTGTTTTATCTGCACATTTGAGTATCAAACTGTTTATCATCGTGCCCAAAGGAAATAAAAAAAAAACCTCTCCAAAAAGTACCTCGAGAAATTAGAATGATCCAAGAAGAATCAGAAACTCAAACATCCCAAAAGCAATTATGAACAGCTATTTTTATGGCAAAAGTTATTTTATGAAAGTCATTATGCAACTGTTATCACAGTTTATCAGCCTCTGATGTTCTGTGTGCCTTTGTATTTTCAGACAAGGAAAGAAGGCAGCCTGATTGGAGAGAGCTGCATCCAGAAGAATAATCTATGGTAGGAAATGTTTTGTGTGTTTGTAACACACATTTCTCGTTGTCAACAGTATCAGTTCAAGCCCATCAGGGTATCAGGGTGCCAGGGCTGCCCAGCAGGCAGCACAGCTCCTCAGAGCACAGCAGCTCCTTCCACACATGCAGACAACACAGAGCTACAATCATGTTTTACTGCAGGCAGGAGAAGGCAAGGCTGCATCTTGCTTGAATTCAGCTCCAGCAAATTTTTGTATTTTTTTTTAAATAAAAATTTTATACCAAATGTTGGTGTTATTATTAAATAATATTATATATTATAAATAAATAATATTATATATCATACATTATTATATTTTTGGTATAATATTTTAAAGTGAAAAACTACTTTAAGAAGGAAGCTGAGGGGAGGATTAAGCTATGTCTTGTTATTTCAGGTATTCTTTGGAAAAAATTTGTAGGCAGTTTCCATATGGTCTCTCATAAAGAGGTTTCTCCAGAATATAAGTTTATCTCAGAGTTTAACAGCATACACAAGACCAAATACTGGTTTGGCATAGCTAAGATGACAGTTTTTAAATAGTTTTTGTATTTCATGCTCTGCCCTTTTCTATAACCTCCATGCTATGACTGTAACAGGTACTTCCAGGATAACTGATTACCCCTAAAATCAGATTTGTTCAAGGCAACACAGGCTCCAGGTCTAAGTTTCACAAGTATCTTTTATTTTTCCCCTTTAACTTTTAAATTTCACTCCTGTGAAATTTAAAAGTTTCAATTTTGGAACTGGAAGTCCTCCTAGATACCTTTTCACCATTTTATGAAAGATTGAAATGGTACAATAGTAGCAGAGCTGGCATTTTAAAAGGCAAGCACTCTGACCTTCCATTCAGAATGAGAATTTCTCTCTCACAAACCTGAGAATATACATTATTCCATTAATATCAATTGTTTTTAATAGTTCACAACCCTGGTTTTAGAAGTTTTGTGTCCTGGTTTTTATTATTCTTTCCCTAATTCCTATTTGTATTAATTTGTATTTTACATTTCATATTACTTCTAATGTTAAAGTTTTCCTTCTTAATTCTTACCACAGCCTTATGCTACCATAATGATGCAGTACAGATGCAACACAAGAGATGTTTAAATTGACACTTTTAAACCGCTAAGACAAATCCATTTGGATTTAAACTAAAAAAAATTTAAAATATTTCTATAAGTTAAAAAAAGGTTATGAAGTTAAAAGTCAAAAGAAATATTTTTAATTTTAAATTTTTTCACATGTGCTTACTAAAGATCTGTGTTGAATTGAATTTCAACTTGGATTTTTCCTATTAACCCAGTCCTGTTTTCTGCACCTTGAAAAGACAAAGTTGGCTCAGTGTTTGTCAGGGCAGCCATGTAAAACACATTGGTGTGATTATGTGTTAAGTCTACGTAGCTCATGATTCCTTTAACTCAAATGAGCAAAATCCAAGGAGAACATTGATGAAATTCAAGGTAAGAGGCATCCAATGAGCTCAGTCAAGCTCAGTCCAGCAGCACCTCAGGAGGACATTCCATGTCTAAGCCTCAACCAGGAATTTCTCTTTTTCCTGCCTGCTGTCCCATAACAATGCAGGTTAGAAAATAAAGCTGTAGGACATGATTCTGCCCACAAAAAGGACAGAGCTTATTCCTCTGGGAGCCGCCAGTAGCTGACAGGCAGTTTAGCTCAGCAGGTGAGCAGAAAACGCCTCTTTGTCAGTTCTGCCCATAAACCTGACCTTAAGAAGAATTTGAATGAATTCTGAACCGATTTTATTTAGGATAATCAATTTTTTCAGACTGTGAAACCACTCTAGTTCTTCTCTGCAAGAAGAATGCATGAAAACCTCATCACATGCTCTTCACAAAGCACATGGATCTCTCCACCCTCTTTGTAAAGGGTTACAAGTGAGATTTCACAATAAACTTTCCTGTGGAACAGGGGATCCCAGTCAGGAAGGGTTGTTCCACAGCCCATGGGATTCTGAGGAGGAACTTTATTTCTGACAACACACAGAGCCAGAACCTATTACCCAACTTTAGTTATTGTCCACACACCAAGAGCTCCCTGTCCATGCACTTTGCCACCTGCTTTCAGAAGAAACACACTGATAATACACATTTGACTCCTAGAAATACCTGAGAATTTATATGAAATTTTACCAAATAAATAGCCCTATAATCTGCTGAAATGTCTGACCTCAGAAATACTAAGGAATATCCTTCATGCTAAGGAATTCTCAGGTTTTGTGGCTGAAGTGGCTTTGGGACAGTCACCTCCAAAGCTAAGATAAGCAGACTGAATCAGTTTGTTGGGGAGGATATCAGGCCCCCAGGATTTGCTGTTCTGATATTGTAACTTCCTAAGAAAAGCAACAGCAATTTTTGATCTCCAGTCCTAAAAAGAAAATTAATTATGGTCTGGATGAAGTTTAATGTGAAAATTAATTGATAATGCTTGCTGAGTAAGAGAAATATTCTAAATGTAGTTCTTCTTCCCACTTTTAATGGTTTCTGTAACATTTCCATAGCTATTTCTACAAGTGAGAGCTGTATTATCTGTCATCACCTCAAGGCACTAAGTACAGGCAGGGTATTAAACCTAACATGGCTTTTTCAGCCTTCTTCATCCTTCCTGGGGAAAAGAAAATCTGTGTTTATGTTAAAGAATATTTCTAATTGTATTTTTTTTTTCACATGTGCTTATTAAAGATCTCTGTTGAACTGAATTTCAACAGGCACTTGAATTTCAATAGCTAAGCCTGAAAAAACAACTTTGTACATGCAGTGAAACATTTAAAGTTTAGTTGTTTTCCTAACTTAGTTCTTTTTAAAAGTTATGGGTGTTTTAATTATTTAATTTGAATACATCTTCACCATTTATGGCTCTTTCACTTATAATTTCACAATATGATAGTACAGGGAAAATTAACTTTGTCTTCTGAGAAACAGTAGCAGAGCTCAAATAACATGAAAGTTGTTCTCTCATGTTCACAGGTCTGAACCAGATGCTTTTCACATTTAAATAACCTGCAGGGGTTTGCAGGGGCTTGCAGATGGAAGACAAATATATTATTATACAGGAAATTAAATCCAGGTTGTCACAGGAAACAACCTTTTATTTCTATCAATATAGATTTGTGTCTTCAGAAAGAAAAAGGAATGGAGGATGCCACCCAACTGTATTACTAAAATGGATCTATTGCCTTTGTGTATCATCTTTGACTGTTCAATTCACCATGTTTATCAAAAATAAGCAAATTTGATCCTGCTAACTTTCATACATATATGTGTAATTAATCACCTTCTTCACTTCCAGAGATTCTGCAGAACAGACACCGAATGATTTCCAGATCTTCTGTTTAGAACCTAAAGGCAAATTCATCTGTTCCTCCCCAATTTTCTCTGCAAAAAGTGTGGGTTTTCCTCCAGAGAAATGAATAAGACTGCATCTATATTACAGATTTGCATAAACCCCCTCAGTTCTACAGCTGCTTAATACTCCTGGTAAATATTTCTGCATTCAAAGAGAAGCAGATCTACAGGTAGAACATACCTATAACCTATTTTAGCTTAAAAAAGCTTCTTCAGGAGCAACTTCTCCTTTTTTAAAGCTACTATCTTTTAGATCTTTAAATTGCCATGCAATATTCCTATTTTGGGAATACATATTTTTACTTGCAACAGAGAATTAGATCTAGTAAAACACTGTTTCTACTGTAAAAATAAAACCCACAGAACATAATCAGCAGTGTGTCTGGTGATGCTTTTTCAGAGCATCACTTACTCATTATTTTGTGTGCAGGAAGACAGTTTGATGTTTAAGTGGGACTTGACTCAGCTTTCAGAAAAATAAGCTTACAAGTACTTCATCAAGTCTTTTTAGGGATTAGTTTGTTTCAAATATATCCTTATTTGCATTTCAAGTTACCTAAAAGAAACTGCTATCAGCGTTTCAAAGTGGATAAATCCAGACACTGGGTTGTGAATCAAGACATTTGATTGAGGGGAAGAAATATCCATATAATAAAAGAAAGAGACAGTCACAACAACAACAACAGAGATTTGCTATGCTACAAGTTACTCTGTTCCACCATGGCATGTCTCTTCTTGCCTACTGAAGGAGGTGAAAACAGGGAAATTTCCAAGGGAAATTTAGGTTTTTTCTTACAAAAACTAAATGGAAAGAGGCTCAGATCCACTGTGCAACTTCAGCAAGTTTTCTTTGCCTGTGTGCATTATCTGCAAGGCTTAAATTGGTGATGGGAGCAGGGAACAAAATGATAACTAAGGGAATAAAATTATAGTGTCCAGAAAAGTAAAAGGAAGACAGCTGGTGCCTGTAGCATCCCCTTGCCCTGTCTTCCTTTCTGAGAGAATCTGGAAAGCTTGAGGAGAAAAAGATCATACATAAAAGAACAAACTTCCTGTCATGTTTCCTACTCTGGCTTTTGCTGCTGGCTCTGTCCCCAGGAATCTGTGATGCTGTGCAAATTACACAAGGCAGAATCTCTGTGGTTTCTGTTTATTTTTCATTTTATGGGGGTCCATCTTGAGTAATGTGATCTGCAGAATCTGAGCACTGTTAAACACCACAAGAGTTGTCCCTGCAGTTAAAAACAACAAAAGATGGGTAACTGAGGTTCTGAAAATGTCATCATCCAGCTAAGTGTGTACCAGACTTTTGTCCATTCCACAACTGAAAGGAATGCCTCCACCTTGTCTAAAAGGGCTATTCCAAAAAGGAATTCTTAACTGTGAAGGATGAGTTTCCTCATGGAAATCATTATTTCCATATTCAGTACAGTGTGAGTACTGCACAGTAAATAGGACATGAGCCTATGCAATAAGGATAAAATGAAACACTGAGAAACTGCTCATTTGTTGAGCTCTGAGTATCCTGCATAGTAAATGAAATGAGGTCCTGCAGAAAAGGTTTGTAATTACAGAATTAAAATCACCTTATAAGTGTCTTTTCTCATAAGGAGGCCAACCTGAGGTTGTCTGGGAACATCTTAATTTTGACGTGTTCTAATTTGAACATTTACCTTCATGATATTAGAGACAAAATTAACTTTACTGGTTGATATGAAGTGCTTTGCACAGCTAAAAACTTGCAAGTTTCAGAATGTGGGTCCATTTCAGTGGTTAGCACTCATGGCCTGATGCCACTCAATAACTGGGCTGAGTCCACTAAAACAGACTAAGTGGACTAAATTCACACCCACTGAGCACTCCCAGGGTGAGGATCTAAGAAGTGAAGACTCCATCTATTCAGCACTGCTGAAAAACAAAGTTTAGTTTCAAAAGAATTTATCTAGAAAAAGGGAAGTAGATCTGGCAAGAGTTTGACATTGCTGAAGGCATGCACAGGTGGATGAAACTGCAGGCCAGGTCAAAGGAAAGAAGAGATTTATGTTGTGTGCAAAGAAAAGGGCAGAAGAAAAATAGCCACTCAGGCTGGGCTGCACTGAAGTGAGTGAAACAGCTGTTCATACAGGGAAGGAATGGTCAGGTAAGACAGGTTGGAAATAATAATCATAGGGCCATCTGCTGCCCTGGGACTTTGCACCCTCAAGGTATGAAACAAATTTTGTCTTCTAGGAGCTCAAGCAGTGTAGCTGTTACAAGCCTGTCAAGTAAACAATGCCTGAACAGGGCATTAAAGTTATCTGAGTTTCCTGCAAAAGTTGCTAAACTAGTTTGACTTCAAGTCAAAAATAAAGTGTGTCCTTTTAACCAGGTTTCCTATTTTAACCAAATGCTCTGTGAACACAGAAGAAATACACTACATGAAGTGACAGTACCCTTTGCTGCTTAGATGGAAGAATTAACAGCCATTTATTTTGTCACTTCCTAAGAAGGATATGTTCTCATACTGATGCAAGCTTTTCATTTTTACCAGGACTTTTTTCAATGATTTTAACAAAGAACTTTAAATAGCTGAAATCCCTGGTGTGGGTGTTTCCTTGACCTCTTATCACTTGGTTTCAGACTTTAGAAAGCATTAGAAAAACTATATTTTGAGATAAAAATATTTTCTGAATTAATTATTGCTTTCATCCAAATCATACAGTTTGCTACTGTCTTAAGAAGAAAAGGAATGTATCATTCCATCTCCAGAAGTTCTGGAAGCTGTTTCTGAGATCACTGTTCATGACCACTTGACTGCTGAACCTGTACTGCACTGCAGGAAAATCACAGGGGAGACCTCAGAGCTGCAGTGAGACCCTGGATGGGTCACAACCTGGCCAATTGGTGCTCTGCAGCAAAGCCTGTCCCAGGCTGCAGGTGACCCAAGTCTGTTTGAGTCCCCTCTGTTGCTTAAGGAGTGTGTGGAGCATCAGGAGGCTGCAAACCAGCTGAGACCCCTGGTACCCACAGCTCCCTTTTCTCATACTGCAGCAGGAGAGGTGAGGAGCATCCAGCATCACAGGGGCACTCAGAGTCACAGCAGGACAGGATTGTTCAGATTGGAAAACCCCCCTAAGGTCATAGGTTCCGTCTTTAACTCAGCACTGCTAAACCCACCACTAAGCCATGTCCCAGAACACCACCAGGCTATCTCCCTGGCTTTAAATAACTCCAGATATGGTACTCCAGCCCCTCCCTGGGCAGCCTGTTCCAGTGCTCCACTGTGGTCACCTTATTGCAAAAGTTCCACACCTTCTTGGTGATTTCTCATGGGCATCTCCTCACAGCACTGACTCCTCCTTCTTCAAAGCACAGCCAAAAACTCCAACTCTCTTCTCAGCACAGCCAACAAACTCCAGCTCCCTTCTCACCCAGCCAACCCACTCTTGTACAGCACTCATCCTCATTGGGCTCAGCTGTGCCTGTTAAGGGCAGGCCTGTTCCTTTGGTGATTAGTGCAGCTGCACCTCCTCAGGTGTGAGATTTCCTTCTGCACTGTTTTCTTGCATTCTATCCCCCCACACCCCACAACCCCTTCCCTGAACAAAGTGTTTATAATATCCAATCTGAACCTCCTCTGGTGCAACTTGAGGCCATTTCCTCTCATTCTGTCACTTGCTACCAGGGAGAAGAGACCAACCCCTACATCACCACACCTTCCTTTCAGTAACTTTAGAGGGACAAGGTTTTCTCCTTTTCTCCAGCCTAAACAGCCCCAGTTCCCTTACCTGCTCCTCCTCAGCAGACTTGTGCTCCAGACCCTTCCCAGCTCTGCTGCCCTTCTCTGGAATTATTCCAGCCCCTCAGCTTGCAGAACTGGACCCAGCACTGAGCTGTGGCCTCAGCAGTGCCCAGCCCAGGGGATGTCACTGTCCCTGTGCTGCTGGACACACCATGGCTGCTCCAGGCCAGGTGCCATTGGCCTCCCTGGCCACCTGTTTGCATGCCATTACTGTCATTACTGAAATGAGCCTGGTTGTGTACTCCTCAAAAAGGGCTGGAAGGGTATTTTACCATGGTCCACAAGTGCTCAAAGTAGTTCAGGTACCAAATATCTTTGCACTGGCTCAATGGAAACCACATTTGTCAGCCTGAAGAGCACACTGCAACAGGCATCCCCTTCTCCAGCTCTCCTGCAAAGGAGCCTTAGGGTGCGAGGCTGGAAGAGAACAGACTCCAGGATAAGAGTTTTTAAAAGAAATGTGGACAGACATGACCTTGCATTTGGGTTCCCTGCTGTTTGCAGGCATCTCTTAGAAAAGGCACTTTGAAAATTATGTAGCATCCTGGCATATCAAGTGCAACTGAAAAGGAAAGATCATTTATTTAATTCAGTTTATTTATTCAAGATGATCTGCTGGGATGGGAAGAAATGAAAGAAGGAAGTGGGAATGACCTTGCATTAATGAAGATCACAATCTACTGGAAAAATAGCCAGGGACTTTGCTCTAAGGAAATCTGCCAAGTTTTGCCAATACTTATGGCTACCATTATGCTCATTTGTGAAAATAAGCCAAATCTTAGATAAATGAAAGTAGCTGGGGCAGAGAGATTCATGATGTAATCCAAATACACCAAAGCTAAGATGAAATGTCATCCCAGTATCCCACTTAGCAACCACTGCTGAAATGTGGGAGGCACTGATTAAAAGGCAGATATCAGATGGCTCAAAACAGCCAAATCCAACACACCAGCCCAGGCCAGGCAATCAGTGCTGCTTCTGGGCTTTGTGTGGAGTTGGATTTTGTTTTGGCTTCTTTTGGCCAACACCCCAGGACAGGAAACTCCCCCTCAGATCAGCTATTGCCACTGAGCTGGCTCAGACAGGGGTAAAATACCCCAAGTCAGAAAAAATCTGCAAATGACACAGCAGACAGGCCTTGCCTCTCTTGGAGTAACTGTGCAGCCTCCCTGACTGGGAAATCCATTGCTGCATTACCAGAAAAATTCCCTGTTTGGGACAGTCACACTCAACCAGAGTTTATTATGAAGCCCAAACCACAGTGTATATAAATGTTTCAGCATTAACAAAGGCAAACCCATGAAATCATGTTCCTTCAGTAACATCAAATTTTGGACAATCTTCAAGCTGGAGGCTAAGCCAAAGGCAAACACATTTGCTGTGGGCATTATTTAATACAGATTTTCAGCTTTTCTTAAAAACAGAGTCTAGCAGATGTTTAATTTATTGCAGCTGAAAATTTGGAATGGATATGGCAGAAAACATCAAAACAAAAACAAGAAATTAATGACTGAAGTCACCAAGAGTATTTCTACCCAAGATTCTCAATCATGAAGCATTAAGTTTAGGTAAGATTTTTCTCTTTTCCATGCAATTTAATATACTGCATCACACAGTAAAGGCCTCTGGACAACCTCCATAAGAAACAACTGGTGAGATAAGAAAATGAAGGCTTTTAAACTCCTCATATATCCTGTATATTTCCAGTTGTTAACAATTTTTTTCTGGAGACTAACCAATGATAACACTTCCTTAGAAAATTAAAATATTTGCAAGTTAAAAAACTGAAGCCACATAACAGACCCATTTTTTCCATTTTCCTCCATTTTTACACCACTGCTCCCTCACATTAAAGAATGACATTTAAGATATTAATCCAGTTTGAATCTAGGACAAATCAATGCTTTTAAGAACTGTATTGCTAGGATTATTTAAAAATTTGGTCAAGTAAGGATTCAAGCTTCCTCAATTTTGATCTATGATCATATTTTCATTCACTTTTAAAATATAAATACAGATTTATACAGAGAATTGTCAGTTTAACCAAGACCCCAGAACTCCAAGGAACACACTGCTAGATAGTAACAATATTCATGCATTACAGTGATTTTTAGGTCTATGTTCAGTCTGAGATCTTTTCATAATAAAATATCCTACAGGTAGTTTGGCTGTGAAGAGATTCCTTTAAGAATCACAGTATTTGAGGGACCTTGCAGGTGAATGAATGTGACCAACATACACACAACCACATCACATGAAGGTTTGACCTACATCAAAGTTGCATTTCAAGCAACTGTAGAAGTTTTACAGTAGAAACTCATTGTGCCACTGCTACCCTGCAGAATTTTTATTTAAATTATCAAGCAAGAATTTTTATTTAAAATAACATAAAATGAGTAATTCCATTTTTTTATTCATATTTTAATATATAAAACTGGAAAAAAATTTCCTACTAGGGACCTTCCCTGAAAGCAATGATATTTCAGGACTTCTAAATATTATTTTCTTGGTTAATTCCCATGATGTTGATAGAACATGCAGTCCTTACTGAACTGGATTGCATTGCCCAAGGAAGTAGGTTCACACACATCATCAAAGAAATGCCAGACAAGATTGCAAATTCATCTTGCACACCAGTAACACCAAGAGAGACTCTGCATTTTGCCTTTTTCTCTCCCTTTTGGGGACAGGAAGAAGGAGAAGGAGAAGGAGACCTCAAAGCTGCACAAAGCAGCTTCCCCTTGTGCTCCATGTCCCTTTTGGGAAAAGGAACATTTTCTAAAGCTACAAGGAGCACAAATGCAAGGACAGGTGTGTTCCTTCCCCTGACCTCTCTAAAGCCAAGTGTGCTTCCTTCAGGCACATGCAGAGAAACAGATTTGACATGAGGCTCCAAACCAGGTGCAAAGGATGAGCTTGTGGAATGAGCACTAAGACACCTAGAGAATTTTTTTTTCAGCCCTCCTTGATGTTTTCCCTGCATTCCTCTCAGCAGTAGCAGAGTGCATGCATGCATTTAGCCAAGCTGCTGAAGCACTGTGTGCCCAGCCAAGGTTTCATCTTGGTGTTGCTTGATTTATTCACAGTTAGAGGATAAACAGATTACCAGCTCTGTGCTCAGGAATCTACTTGGTCTCACATTTTTAACACCACCAACACCTTGTAATCTTTACAAGGTTACCCTCATAACTATCATCTCCAGCAAGATTTGCATCACCTAATTTGCAGAGTATTGGCTGTTAAATAGTCAATGACTTCTGTGAAGGGATGGTTGTTGCTTGTTGTCACCAGGACAAACTGATTCCCTCTCCCTGTGGGGTGATCACTGACACTGAGGGTGGGATAAGATGGGGGGAATGAAAGAGCAGCTCTGCAATGGGCTCCTGTGGCAGCTACAGCAACAAAAATCAAGATTCATTTAGTAAAATAGCACTTACCAAAATCCTCCCTCTGGACATGGAGAACAGCTTGTGTCACTTTGCCTGCTTTGCCACCAGCATCTACACCACAGGCACCATCAGGACAGCTGAAAACAGCCCTTGTCAGCTGAACAGATACTTAGCATCTGACATATTAGCACAAAATAGCTATCCATAAAATAGCTTTTAAACAGAGAGAGTAGAAGGCTGCACTGTATCTTCAGCAGCCCTTTTTGGTGTGCATGTTGGCAAGCAGAAAAAGAGGAGAGGACAGCAGAGCAGAGGACTGATGGCAGGAACTGTGGAGCCAACTGAGCTGGATTTGCTGCTGAACATGAACAAAAGCTTCAGAGTTGCTTTTTCAGTAGAAAGCCAAACATGAATTATGGCTCAGGTATGACCACAGTACAAGTCAGCAAGGCTGGAAATCACTGGGATCAAACACTGCATAACACCTTCCCTACCTGCAGCAGCTCTGAAACTCAAATAGCTGCTCAAGCAGCTGGAAAATGAGTTATGCCATAGATTACCACAGGTACAAATGATGCTATTTCCAAGTTATTCACCAGACTGTCTTACCAGCCTAATTCATATTTAAAATATGTCTTTTGTTTTAATCAGAAATCAGACCTGTCCCCTGCCAGTTCCCACATCAGAGCATGCAAACCACTCCTATAAATCATCTTTGGCAAGTTTCCTACCACAAAAGGTGTGCTGGACAGGCAGCTGGGGGTGCTATGGCCACAGCTGATTAATCTTCATCCTACTGTCACCTCCTGTTCCCCCACCCTGAAGCAGTGACATTATCTTTCAGCTTACCTTACACAACAGTCAGGAAACACTCAGCTTTGGTGCTCTTCAGCTTTGCCTTACAGTGCCTCTGAACTTATTGGAATTGTCAACACTATTGAGCATGATATTTATGGCACATTTGAAGCTCATGCAAAAAAAAAAAAAAACAATTCATGGCAAGTTCTGCCTATTTTATTATTTACATTAATGCATATTCATTTCAATTTGTACAGGAATGCATCAATTTACAGGGGCAAAATTTGTATTTCTTCGCCACAAAAGGTATAGCATATTGCAAACTTTCACACTGCAAAATGCAGCATTTTTTGTGGGTAGAATCATTATGTTTTGGCTACCCTGGTATGTCTGTATCTACTAAAAGACTTTAGTTCACTGGCTAGATCCCTAATTTCCAGATATATTTTTTAGTTCTGTTCTCCAGAATTAATTTTGGGGTTCTTGTACTCTGTTTCTACTAGGAGAAAACAAGAGGTAATCTGGTATTTCTCTGATGTATGACATCATTTATAAAGAGAACATACAATCCCTGTATTCCTGATCATGGCTGATTAGGAAAACACCCCATCAAATATCAGGAAGAACCTTTGTTTCCAGAGCATTTTAACTTGTCTTATTCAGGATAAGCCTTCAGATCCAACCATTTTAACTTGTCTTGCTTAGGACATGATTCCAGGTAGCACCTTGATATCCATGTTGAATAAGAACATGAATATCCCCAGGAGAGACTCCACCTGGCTGCCTCCTGCTGCCCCCAGGCTGCCATGTGGCTGTGCCAGTCCCACCGTCTGCAGGGCCAGCCTGTGCCTTGGACAAGAACCTGACCCAGGTGAAGAAATACTTTTTTAACACTTCCTTGCTTTGTTCACAAGCATAGCTGATATATGATCTCCTCAAGCTTGGTCTCATAAGCTCTTGGAGATTTATATC
>JAHXMQ010000066.1:1050007-1078668 GCA_020466415.1 Ammodramus savannarum pratensis
ACCAAACCATGGAAAATTTGTTTTTAAAGTCAGTATTCATTAAGAGCATCAGCCCCTACATAGGCTTGTTTTGAGCAACAAAGTTCTTGCAAGGTAGTTAAAATTTGGTATCAGAATTTCTTTCTTAGAATGCCAGTGCTGACAGTTCCTGCTGAAAAGGAACACCATGAAAAACATCTTTCTTGGTGGTCAAGAGGAAAAATGCACACAGTGCACAAAACTAGCTTCAGCAGTTGTCTCTCTACAGTTCCTAAATTTCAAATAAATATGATCAGAGAAAAAGACAACTTGGTTCTTTCTCAATATTTCTGGATTTCCTTAAATGAGCCAATGCAAAGAATTGTGGTTTAACAGAGAACACAGATAGAATACAAGGTTCTTGTGTGGAGGAATTTAATACCAAACCATGGAAAATTTGCTTTTAAACTAATTTTATCATCAGTGTTCATTAAGAGCATCAGCCCCTCATGGGCTTGTTTTGAGCAAGAAAGTTCTTGCAAGGTAGTTAAAATTTGGTATCAGAACTTTCTTAGAACTGGCAGTGCTGACTTCCTACTGAAAAGGAACACTGAAAAATACCTTTCTTGGTGGTCAAGAGGAAAAATGCACCCAGTGTACAAACCTAGCTTCAGCCCAGATCAGAACAGAACCAGACTGACTGTTCAGACTTTCCTGCTCACAATATTCTGTTTGGATAAACAATGGCAACTGTCAGGTACCATCCATCATTTGCATTATGTTCAGAGCAAATCTTAAATCATTGTCTCTTTGGAAAGGAAGGCAATTGAGATAGATCAGGAACTGTCACAAGCAGAAAGCTCTGTAATTGAGGGCTTTTCATTAAAACTTTTCAACTTAAGCAGTGGCTGGGCAGGCCATGGAGCTTTTACACATGATGATGGCTCACTAATGGACATTTATCTGTAGAAACTCTGCACAGGAGAAATTCTGGGAGCTTCACTGAGAACTAGGAATAGGTCTGGGCAAAACTATGCATAATCAGAGTAGAAGCCAGCTTTCTTATGTGAAATAAATGGCTTAGAAAGTGAATTTCAGCACATTGAGCGTGATTGAAGGTATAATAAACACTGCTTACTGGTACAACAGTGAAGACAGAAACAAGTAAAACACATGTACCTAATTTTTGGGGTTTAAAAGTTTAAGGCTATTTTTAAACCTCGTGAAAAATCTTTGGAGGAATTTACTTATTATCACAGAGCTATTATTTTAACTAACTCAATGTAGACTTCCAAATGCACAAAATAAAGAGTTCTCATGTTAAATATAACTTAAAAACACCCCATGCTTTTATTTACTATGCTCCAAAACTTCTTGAGAAAATTCTCCAGATAAGCATTATATCTTTTCTAAACAGAAAGAGCTAGCCATCTCCATTTCCTCTTTTAATTCTCAGACTGTTACAGAAATATCTCACAAAGAAGAAAACAAAGTTTAAGCAGTTTGCTGTCCCTACAGATGGCCAATTCAAATGCTCAAACACCCACACAAGAGAAATATAGCTCCAGCCTGTCTAGAACACTGGTGTCTTGAGGAGAATTCAGCACTGCCTCATGTTCTCCATTCCACAGTATCATGCAAAGACTGATATACTCAGCAGACAATTTTTTTTCCTAAGGCTTAATAGGAAAATGTAAGAGGAGCAGGTGGAATCTAAAACCCAGCTATGAAAAAAATCTAATTTCCTGTTCCAGTAATACCTTTTTCACTTTTTCCTTCAGCACCCATTAGGACAAAACCACTAAGTTTTGGAGGTTTCATGATACAATCAGAGGAAGCAAAGTTTCAGCAGCATTTGGTTACCTGGAATGTGGAGGCTGCAGCTCTGACCCACGTGTCACTGCTCTTCACTGAGGGAAGAGGGACAGAAGTCTCTTGGTTTGATTTCACTTCTTAACTGAACCCAAGCAGCTCTTCTTCACATCAATGTGTCAGCATACTTACCCTTTTAACTAATCCCCTTTCCCTCCCATTAACAAAATAGGAACACAATATTTCATTTATGAAAATTGAACAAGAACATTCTTTCCTAAGTTTTTGCACACATTATTTGGAAGGCTAACAACCCACTGTGTTTAATTTTTGTGCCATCCCTGAGAGGTTTGGCTCAAGAGATCCAATCAGCTTTGCAAAAAATTTTTAAGTTTGAAACTTTTCCTTTTACTAGGGTTGAAAAAACAACATTTCAAAAAACAACTAATCTAATTTTTGTGTGCTGCTCTAATAGGGAAGTAGATCTGATCAAGCAGTGAGTAGGAGATCTGGATAGCAAAGAATCACTTTGTCTTTAAACCTATTTCTTTTAAAAAATTCCAGTTTGACATAATTCAGCTGTTAAGATTTCAGGGAATGTTTTTATTAAAATATTGAGCAGCAATTATCATTGTATTTAAAGTGCCCCACAGGAATTCTAACTAATTGTTACAGAAGTGAGGGGCAAGGTGTATGAAGAGATAGAAATATTTGGCATGTTTTAGTTCACAAGCATCAGCCAAAATGAGCATGTGTAAAGGGATTAATATTTCTGATGTTTATAAAACATCAAAGGACCAACAAACATCTATCATTCCTTGTTACTGACATATGTGCTCTGTCAATGCACAGAAACACTTGAACAGAGATTTAACAGGAGTTAACAGTATCTACATTAATTACATTTGATTACTTGACAATTTTAAACATCAAATACCAGTCATTTACAAAAGCATTGCAATCCTGCTTGCCAGATGGGAAGCCAGAGTGTTTAAGGGTGAGGCTTTAAAAAGCACATAAAAACCCTGCTGTAAGACACCCTCAAAGTCAATGTTAGCAACTGCACACCAACCCCAAAGTAGCACTGTCATCCCCACTCTGCCTTTCCCAGTGAAAAGCAAGTGCCTAAGTCAACCACCTGGGAAAGGAAACCTTAAATTATTGTGATCAGTGGCTACAGCATTGCTTATCAAGTGGCTAAGATACCTTCCATATGTCTTGCTGCTGAAGTCTGCTACTCTCACAGCTTTCCAATGTTCCAAGCTCAAAATGGTTTTATGCTCCATAATACACTGTTCTTGTCACAACTTCCTTGGAGGTCTCAGCCACCTCATCTTGTATGTCACTTAGCTTCTATAAGCTGACAGGATTGCAAAAGACATAAAACTCTCTTAATTTCATATTCTAACATTAACACTATATTCTAATACAGATGATAGGAATTAGAACTCACTAGCACATGGCACCTTCATCACTCACACAAACCTTTTCGTGTTTACAAGTTTCAATACAGAAGTCATTTTCCCATGATCCACTTTTCCAACATTTACTGTAACTTTATGAAAGAAATGTGAGACTATATTGTGCTTTCCCCTCCCCATTTTAGTCCAGAGTGAAAGCTAAAAATGGGGTTTATAATTATCTTAATTATAAGGTTTTTCCCAAGCCCTTATCACCTGTAACAGGGTAGGCCTGGTGGAACAGCTGAATAATAAATTATGCAGGCAATCACTTATGCAATGATCTCCACCTGGATGCTTAAAGAGAAGCATATTTTCTCCAGAAAAGCTGGCAATAAAAGCATTCACCTGTGTGGCAAGGACAATGCCATTTTCTGTCCTGTATTGCTTTGTATCTCACAAACTGAATCTGTTTCAGGTTCCACTGAAAATGCACAATAAGTCTCTTAACTGAACTGCTAGAAGTTCAGATCCACACTGCACTCTCCCACCATTTCCTTTGTATATTTATAAACATGAAATGTGAAGAGGTCTGTGTTCCCAAATCTCCTCAGAAAGCCAGTGGATAGCTGCCCTGCTCCCAAGTGCACAGGTATGCTCACACCTTGGGCAGACTCCATCCTGCAAAGCTTTTATATCAATTTATCTTCACTAGGTGCACTGGTGACTGGATCCTAAATCATGGCCTGTTTACTGCCCACTGGCATCTGTCTGACCAATGTCACTGCAAGGACTTGGAGCTGGAACTGCCTGCTTGGTGCTCACCTGGCTTTGGAAATGCCACACTTGAGTATCTGCTGCTGCACTGATCAACAGCCTGCCTGCCAACAGCCTCCCTGCTGGAGCTTCACACTCCTTCCTTTGCTCCTGCCCCTGGATTTGGGGCATTTTGTGGAGTCCACTCTGCCAGTGGGAGCATTATTGATGTGCCCCAGAAATGGTCACAGAGCTCAGTATTGTATTTGTGGGGTGCCCCATGGCAGGAGGAATGAATGATGAATCTGATTCCATGTTCTCAGAAGGTTAATTTATTCTTTTATGATACTATATTATATTAAAGAATACTAAACTAAACTATACTAAAGAGTACAGAAAGGATACAGACAGAAGGCTATAAAGATAATAATGAAAACTTGTGACTCTTTCCAGAGCCCTGACACAACTTGGCCCTGATTGGCCAGGGAGTCAAAATTCACAGAAAACCAATGAAACAATCACCTGTGGGTAAACAATCTCCAAACACATTCCAAAGCAGCAAAACACAGGAGAAGCAAATTAGATAATTATTGTTTTCTTTTTTCTCTGAGGCTTCTCAGCTTCCCAGGAGAAGAATCATGGGCAAAGGGATTTTTCCAGAAAATTTGACTGTGACACCTCAGCACACAGAAAAGAACAAAACCAATGAAGCCTCTGAACATCGTATCAGACAACACTGGAACACTTCAAAACCAGACTATTTCAGATTCCAGATGAATTTTTTTTATTTCTTTTCTGGTACTCAATTCTTTAGTGTCAACAAAAGGAGTCACTTTTCAAGTAAAACTTCATTCAAATGAAACTCCCCATTTCAGCATGCAACTTGAGTTAAAAACATGTATTAATTATTTAGCATTTCTAACTTTTACAATGAAACACAACATAAGAGCTAGAGGTAGAACATGTAACACATCTACAGAGCAAACCTGAAGAACTCCTCCACTTACTTTTATCTATAACCAAAAAAAAGTGTTACCTCTATCTAAAGCAAAGTTTTAAAGAACACCTCACAAGTCAAATATAAATGTTTCTGCCACCTAGGTTATGTTAAGGTTTTAAACTTCGTGAGTACAGATCACAGAGAGCAAGTACTGGAGTCAGAACACCATTCTCAAGTCTCTTGGCCTATCCAGGTTTCTCCACTTTTCATTGTCCATTTTTCCTTTGTTCTAAGCTCCCCAAATCCTTCAAATGTCACTCGTTTAGTCAGGAATGAGCCACAGAAATTATCAGAAGGAAATGAGAGGCCCCCCAGAATTTGTTACTCAGGTTATCACAAGTGTGTCAGTGCTACCACAGCTGGCTCAGTTTGTCTTTGTGCCAATGGAAGTCTTAATTTTTCCCCAAAAAAGGGCAGATATTAACCTAGACACAATGTCCAGCAGAATTCTTTGAATAAAAAGGCCAAACTGGGAACTAAAATACAACCTTTGTTGCTTGCTGGCTAAGCTGGACACATTAGCTGGACCACAGTCCCAAGGTATTTTCTCCTCCTGGCTCGGATGAGAGCAGCTGGGCAGACCCTACAAAAGGAGTAGGGCAGCAATCTCATGCCCAGTGCCTCATTTCCTTCTTTCCTGCCTTCTCCTCAGCTCTCAGCCCTGGCCTGCAAGCCCTACATGCTCCAAGGTTAGGAAACTGTGAGTGATGGCAGGAGGATCTGAGCAGCCCTCAGAACCCAGCACAGAGCACTCTTTGCCTGACAATACCAGAAATAACCTGGTTTAGAATGTCTAATTCCCCTACAATCAAGACTGTCTTTTCTCCTATATGCCCTTCCAGGAATATTTTCTCTCACTAAATATTTTTTCTTGTAAAAAATCCAGCCAAATTATGAAACATTTAGGTAGCCTTACTTTGCAAAGAATTGGGAAGAGATCTTTAGAAAGAAGGAACTGGAAAGGATCCTAAAACCAAAGAAAGAGACTTGCAACAAACAATACAGACACAAAAAGGGCAAAGGAGCTTATACATCTCAAGTTCTTGCATGCTACAAAGGAACATCCATGACTCTGAGCCCTGGCAGCTCAGGGGTGTGAGAATTTTCCCAAAACTGAACCACACAAGCTGAGTGAGGACTTTCTTTTATCAGCAGCTTGTTGTGGCAGTCTCTAAAGCAAGAAGAAGTCATGACCAAAACACAGAATAGTATTTCTAACTTTTAATTTTTGTTGTGTTTGCATTACTCTTAGATTATTAAATACTATTTGAAATAGGTGCAGTATCTACCATAAAGTACTAAGAAAAATCAGCTAAACAGCACAAAGTACACAACCCTGTTAAAGAGTCCTCTGATGGCTCCTTGGGCTGCCTTAGATCTCTCTGTATTTATCAGATACAGAGAGGGAAAATATGACATTGCCTGTTACACAGCCACCTACAGATCAATAATACCATTAACAGATTGAACACATAAGTAAAAACCACACAGAAAAGCTTTTAAACTGAAACATTCCCTACTAAAGAAATCTGTACCCATGGAAATCTGCACCAACTCAGATTATTTATTACACTGTGTACAAATAAGAAATAACTTGTGAATGATCATTGTAGTATGTTTTTTCAACACTTGTAAAACTCCAGATTTGGATCTACAGTTTGAAAAGCCCCTGACAGGCTCTGATTTACTGCTCCATGCTCTGCACTGACCACATCAAGCAGGTGATTTTAAAACGCAGGCAGGAGGAGGGGGGCAGGAAAGATGCAAGACAACAGCAGTAAAATACAAAGGTCCATTCCCCCACCTTGTGGGTAACTACTGGAACAACAATTTACAGCAGCATCCCTTCATTTGCAGCCCTGCCACACTCATCTGTGCCACTCCACACAGATTTCTGCTGTGCTACAGTGAGTGTGCAAGTGTAAAACATCTTTGTGATTAACTCCAAATTGTTTTAAGTAACATGCTGTTTTATTTTTTACATTTCACAGCAACTTAGAGAATTATGTTTATCAGCATCAGTTACTCAAGGTTAGTGCACTCTGTTAAAGTGTGGAGAAGTTCCTAAAGAGTTAGCTGTTCAACTGTTCTAAGTTTCTCATTATACTAAACCTGCTTTTTCTTTTTATTCTTATTATATCCCTTTGGGCTGCTTTTACTGACAATTAATCTGCAACAATTCTATGGGATCAGTTGCAGAAGTCTTTTTGGATTCCTTATCAGCACCTTAGTGCAATGTCATAGATCTTGAGAAGTCAACAGCAAATTTCTTTCCAGCAGGGAAAGGGAAAGCACAGCCAGAGGTGAAGATGACAAACAGGAGAGGAAGGTTCACAAGCACAACCCAGCCCTCATACATCAACTAAACCAAGGGCAGATTCAGGGCCACATTCATCAGTGCAGAGACCAGGCCTGTACAGCTCAGTGGTTTAGCTATAAAGCTTTTATTCTGTGTGAGAGGAATGTATGTCACACCTGGTGGGGAGATGCTTCAAATCCCTGGAAACTCACTCCATTATTTAGTGCACAAACTGCTTCCCTACTTTTCAAGCCTTTTGTTTTGGACAAGTGTTTTGCAGACTTGGACATCTTTACTGTGTCTCTGATAAACAGCAGAGTGTAAAAACAATGTGGACACACACACAAGACCAGCACTGGAATTTGAGTGTTGTCATTTTAGCAATAAAGTGCATTTTCAGTGCTCTATCTGCTGACTCCAGTAAAGTACCTGGGAATGGCTCTACCTCTGAATGAAATCCAAGGAAAAATTTCTTTTCCTTGTTAAGATCTAACAAAGTTACTGATTCAATACTGTTGTTGGTCTTCACAACTAGCTATTTTCCCAATTACTGATGTAAAAGGAATTTGTGTCAGGATACCAAATCAGGTTTTTAATAATTTGGTTTTACCTCAGAAGGCCTAGACATTTCATGGATTATCCTGCTTCCACCTTCCTCCACTCCCAACCTACCATGTCAGTATTATGGGACTCCTCCCATCCTCCTTGTTCCCTGGCCTCTATGGCATCTAAAGATCAGGATAAACAATTAACCATCTCATTTTATAATAAATAATATAAAATGTTGTCAACCTAGAGGTTTACTTGTTGACTTACAGTGAACTGAATCAAGTTTTAAATCCACACATTCCTTTCAACAGGTCAGTTTTTTTCCTTTCAGGAGTTACTTCTGCTTTTATGTTTCAGCTTTTCTCCCTCAGACAACTGAGGTAATCAGATTAAGCTACCATCTTAGCTTATGATAATTATCTAGAAAAATCCAAAACAGAAGTAAATTGCAGCACAGAGATAATAAATAGTGAGCTCTGGAGATCTGTGTATTTGCCTCACTGTTACTCAGTGATTGTGCAAATAAGATCCATAATCCAGAGGGTGGAATTGCATTAGGATCATTAGTAAACTAAACAAATATTCACATACCTGGAATCAATTTTAATTAAGACATCTTTTTCTAAAACAACTTTTCCCCCCCACTTTGATCTGTCCTTCTATGCGGCATCACAGTTTAACTGGGAACTGCCCTCTCCCTCCAAAGCATACCTTTGTCCAGGAAATCTTAATAAACAAGCTTAACAGCTTGTAAACAAAGCTGAATAATAAAGCTTTGATTTTTCCAATGAAACTTGAAGCTGTATGTGTTGATTCTCAAATCCCTCCACTTGTTTCATATGATAAAACTTCTCTGGTCAGTCCACTGGGGCATCTATTCCAAATTAAGACTTCACACTCAGGTTTGATGAAATGCAACTTTATAAACTGTTGAAAGAATTATTTTTTCAAACAGATGTTAGCTAGTTTCAAACGGTTTCACAAGTCACTTTACACTTTTAAAACTAAATCTTTTAAATATTATTTTTAAATCTGAGTGACCCAAAGTACCCTAATATAAATAATCTTTGTTGCCAAGCATAGCCCAAGATTAGGATACACCTACTGTAATTTCTGTGTCATTACACTACAACAAAAGCTTATTTACTGCCAGCTATGAAATAAGAACATTGATACTTGATTGTTAAGCTGAATTATCCCCTCCTTTAACTTCAACATTTATCCCCTTCAAAACTATTTATTCTCTTACTAGTAAACTACTCCCTATTCTGTGCCTATAAAAAAAAAAAAACCAAACAATCTTCCAGGCTCTGCAAACTTTGAGAAAATGGTTAAATGTGATGGTGAGAGGTATGAGTTCTTTTGATGCATATACTTTAGCACTGGAAACACAAATGGGTAATTTTAGGTAATTTTCCAAATTCTCCTGGGTAATTTTCTTTGGGGTTGGGGGGAGAGGGGATATTTTAGATTTCCTGTTGTGACAGAATCCCAGATCAGCAGGGCTTTGAAGGCATCTCCTGGTACTGCACAGTCAGGCACAGAGAGAGTTGCTCAGGACCATGTGGACTCAGGCTGCAAACATCTGCAATGATATCCCACAATCTGAGGGGTTTGAGAATGCTGTGATGCTATTTGTTTCTTTAAAATTCCACAGAAGCACTTGTAAGTGGTTGGTTTATTGTAATTCTCCAGAATGACAATACAGAATTGTAGAGAATATAGAATACAATACAGAAATGTAGAGAATGACTGGCAGTACTCAATGAGTACAGGGTCACTTTGAAAGGAAAAAGCCTCAATAAAATCCATTAAAAATTATCATTGAAAGAGAGCCTAAAATCCCCTTGAACAGTTAACAGCAACATGGACCACGCTTCTGTAAGAAATTAGTAAAGAAGCTGACTGCATTTTTAAAATACAACATTTCAGCAGGTGAATATTTACTGGTCTCCAGATTGGGCAGAAACTCAAGGAAAATTCTCAAAGTAAGATGCCCCTTACAGCTCATGGTTAAGTGGAATTGATAGCACTATCCTGGGAAGAAGCACACACAGCCATTATCTACTCCTGAAGTTCTCACATCATTCTCTCTTTTTGTAAAGAATTAAATGGCTCTAAAAATGTAAGCACAAGCATATTAATGTGTTTTCCAATGAAACAGCTTGACTGCATTATCATTTTTCTGCTACTCTTTTTTTAAAGTGGTTACTGGGTCACAGACCTACACTGAGGGAGGCTGCACTGTTCTCTGCCTTGGGGACAATGCCAGGACACAGAGGGCATGGCACAAAGACTGAGGGAGCTTCACAAGGCTCTCAGGAGGCTGCAGCTGCAGCTACAGACTGAGAAACATCACAAGGACTCAACATTCACCCACACCTGGTGACAAAAACACTTTGGAAGAGCTGGAGAAACCGATGATGAGCCAGAAAGCAAAGGAGTAACAGAAACAAAGCAAGGACCTAGGCCTGACCTAAATGCTTGGGGTTCTAATTAACACTAATTTTCTGTCTTAATATTCAGTAAAAAACTGCCTTTGAGACAGCAAAAAGCTTCTGGGCACTCACTGACAGGAAAAAGTAGGAAGATGTCAACAGCTTGGCAACCTGGTGTGCTCAGAAATACTGAAAAACTCCACAGCTTCACAGAGGCATGAAATCCTTAAGGAATGGAAAAACATTCTGTTGCCAGATACTTAAACAAAACAAAACACTAAATCAACAACAACAAAACAAACCAAAAAACTCCCCACAACAACACCAAAATCTTTGAAATATCTTTTCACTTTCACCTAGTTGAAATTCATCTCTGAAGACTGTCTGAAACACACTGTTACCCTCTTACCCCAACAGACCATACAAAAAGAATTTAATTCTGCACTTGTTCTTCTGCTGGACACACAGATAGAGATTAGACAAGAGCCACTCCTTGTCCCTTACCTTCCTCAGCCAGCACTTCAAGAACATGACCAGCTTAAGGAAAAGAACTGGCAGGGAACAGGAAAAGAAATTTCCCAAAGTCAGAGAGCAAAGCTCAGGTAGAGCCAACAGCAGCTGCAGAGGATGCAGCTAAGCCAAAGGCCACTCTAAAAACAAAGCAGAGTCAGAAGGAGACATGGTAAAGTGGAATGGAAGATGAGAGGCAAGCCCAGGACAAGCACTGGAAGCTTATTCATGCCAAACATCCATCTTCATTTCAGCAAGAAATGGAATTCCTCTCTCATGTCCTCTTGGTCCAAGTGGCAAAGAAGGTCATTCATCACTCCAGCTGGAGGTCACCTACCAGCTCAAATTCAGCTAGCAGCCCAAACTGCAAAATGTGCATTTCAAAATAAAAATGACTGCTTCTTCAGACTATTTTAAATAGAATTTTCTTCACTGAACCTTATCACAAATAAAGTGAGCAAATGAAATATCTCCTGTTTACAATTCAAGCCAGAAAGTTTATCAAAATCATGAGGAAGTATATAAGGGAATCAAGCAGAAGACTGGAGTCAGAAAGGTGTCTTCAGAACTGTTTTAAACTCTAATTCACCTAAAAGGAGGCACATGGTGCTGTCTGAGCATGCACCAAGCAGACTGAAGTGACATCTATTCTCAAGTATGAATTAAGAGGCAGTACTCACACACCTGTCCCTGAATGTCAGAACACAAGATGCAGAAACTGCTGAGCTGCAGAAAGCTCTTTTACAGTACCTTTGTACTCTGATGGATTTCTTAGTGTCAGTGACATGAGGCAAACCAAAGCACTTGAGAAGAAACAAAACTTTAAATCATAGCACAAATATTTGCATATAAAAATTTATTGTCTTTTTTTTAAAACATGAACTTGATATACATACAAGCTGGACAGCTATTTTCTTTATTGTTGAGCAGAGCTTTCTAGAAAACAGGTGATAGCAAGAATTAAAGCTGTACCACATTTTTTCCCTTGTAGCAAAGTGGATTAATAGCCATGTGCATACAACAGCAATCAAATCATGTGTGCAATACTCTCTGCAAATTCTGTGTTTGGCAGCATACAAAGATCCTAAACTTTCTAACTTTGGTGAGCTCATAGGTACAGGTAAAGAGTGCATTTACACAATGCACCAACCCTTAAGTGTAGAGTTTAAAAATCCAGGCCTAGTGCACTGTATGGATCTGTAGAAAAATACTGTCATTTTAGTTCATCAGGTTTGTATCCACAGCTGTTATCTAGCACAAAAGAGAAGTAACAAATAGAAAATATTGTTTCCAAGAAAAAGAAATTGGGAAGGTCAAATTTTCATGAGTTTTGATAGGACACTGATTTTCTGATCTGACAGCAACAGCTCCCAGTTCCCTGATCACTGAGCTCAAATCTGTTTGCTCCTCTAGTCCTGACTCAGTTCCTATGGATGGGCCTCCTGGTAAGAATGGAATTTGTCTCAAGGAACTTCATGGGGTTATTCATGCCAGGCAAACAATTTGTGTTTAACTGTTGTGTTAAACTGAATGCTGACAGCCTTCAGGAAGAGAAAATGCAACAAAAATGTTGCATCAGAGGTGAGTTCTAACTCAGTGAGATGGCATTCTTCCAGTGGAGCAACTGTACACTGAAATATGGACAGCTAATTTCTCAGATTTAAGTTTTTGACATCCAATGCTAAACCCAGTGTGCTGTTCCTCCTTTAGCCTCTTTAGGCTCCAGTGACACCAAACCATAAACAGACACATGACAGGTGAATAATATTTTCCATTTTTAAAGTGCAGATTTTCATTTACAATGTGACAACATTTCAAAGTAAACATTTCCAGACAACAATAGCCTATTTCTTTCATATATAGAAATTATTACATTGCTTCTATGCAGTGTTTTCTAATACTAAACATTCAGAGATGAAATTATATTAGCTAAATTGTGTAGAGTCATTTAAGGAGAATGTTGTCTAAAATAGAGTTCTTAATTTGTTTCAATCACTAACAGAAGTGCTTCATCTGAAAAAACACCACAACCACAACCCCTGGTCTGTAAACCATAACCTTAGAGTGCAAATAAGGTAACAATTTCATTTTAGAATCTCTGACATTAAAAGGGCAGAAAATAAAATTTCAGAGTGGGAAAACATTTTATCAAAAAATGGAATTTTTAAACTGAAATGCATGTGTTAGAAACCCATTCCTTCCAAATGATGCATAACTTCTAAAACTGAAGTGTTAATGGCTGCTGACTTTGAAAGAAGACCTCAGACATTTTATTTTTACTTTTTGCCCAATGTGTCCATGTTGCTTCTAATCAATTTTAGGGAGAAAATTGCATACCAAGTGTCAAACCCGACAAATCCTGTTATTATCAAGACAGCATTTAAGGTTTCCTCCACTTTAAGGATGCTCTCTTCACCAGCTTCTCCTGTTTTCGTGTTGCCAGGGCTTCCTGAATGGCACCACAAACCCTCTGCAAAGCAACACAGTGAGAGCAAACAACAATGAGAGCAGGTAGCACTTTTCTTCCATAAGATGTCACTAAAAAATAATTCAACAAAGATGTAAACCCACACACACAGGCTGGACTAATTTAGGTACTTAGCTCCTGGTTCATATGCACAATATTCAAGTGATAAACAGAAATCCACAAAAAGTAAATGGGCAGTGTTGCAGGTGAGAGCAGAAAAATGAATTTTTAATGTATAGATACCAGCATAAATATTAGCAAAGCAAAGTGCAGTTAGGAAATAATCCCAAAAAAGGTAATTAAACACAAGGAAGTCTCCTTCTAGTGTGACCTGTGTGTTCTGTGCAATGCCACTAAGACACAGAGAAACTAAAAGAATTTCAATTACTTAATGCCAAGTGTGATTTGGACAACATGCTGGAAGAGAAAGCTGAAGGAACATTTTTAGACAAGACACAGTGAAGAACTAAGATAGACTCTTCCAGTATATAAAGTGCCTCAAAATTATAGCAATTTTTTTCCTTCCCAGTCTAACCCATTATTTTAGGAGGCTCAATCAATTTAATAGCAGCAATTTGGCCCTGGTTCTGATTCCATCTGCTGACTTGCCATTTACTGCAGCTACAATTTCAAGCATGCTCCCAAGGCACTGTGGACCTAATTGATTTCACATTTGGGATCAGAACACCTCCTCTCTCATCACCTGGTACAACACCACAGTCACACACATGGTTTCCTAGGTAAATTTTCTATTCTTGAAGTACCCTGGAATTTCCCCAAATTGATGGATCACCTTGGCTAAGTTACCTACAAGATCCAACCATCCACAGAACAAAGGCTCACAAAACACTCCAGCCTCCCTGGCACTAACAGGAACATTTAGAGATAAATGGTAGAAAAAATATGTGTGGGGACAGAGGAGGGAGGAATCTAAATAAGCCTGTGCATACAAGGTCCACTTGTACTGGCTTAGGTGATCTTGAAATAATGAGGAGCTATGAGGAATCCTACAGACTATAGGGAATTTAATACAACCTAGTACTTTAGATATTGGAATTATTTTCCTTTAATGAGCTTTAACATACAAACCTTAAGACTATGTAGCTTCAACATTAAATTATTGTTGCATAAACTCTCTTGAATGCTTTGGACTATCTGGTCTCATCATACTCTTGGTAAAACACATTTTTCAATACAAAATTTTGGTAAATGCTCCTCAGGCACAGCAGCCTATTCTCAAACAAGTCTTTGGACATTACCATCTTACACACTGAGTTTCAATAACTGCTAACAATATCATAAGAAAAGAAGATTCAATTTAAAAAGAAAATAATATACCCTTGCTGTAGCTTCATCCCAAAGCTGAACAGTCTTTACACATTCATAACCTGCACTGTCCTTTCTTTGGAACATGTTTTGTTCTTCCTGCAGAGGGGAACAAAAATGTGCTTCAGATGATTCACAAAACAAGAATGCAGAATCTCATACATAAATGGTTTGAATGCTAACTTCAGGTGAGATTTCAACATGGTCTCTGTCCAACCCAACTGTAAAACTTTCAAGAAACTTTCAGCAAATCCCATTACACAGTCTCTTAGTTAGCAGTTAGAACCATAAATAAGCTAAAAGCATGTATGGACCTCTAGTGAATATTAAATAGAAGAAAATTTACATGTTATTCTTACCCAAACAGTAATTTTTAAAATATTTGCTTCATAGGAGGGGTAACGTGTGAATTCTTCAAATAAGTAATCCCACTCTGTTGTTAAATGGCCTAAGATTTCCACTTCTTTCACATATATCACTCTCCTGTTCAAGAAAAAAAGGAGTTCATACTCAATTTCTCCCTGGGACTAGAAGTTTGCTGGAAAAACTGAACAAAATGAAAGCATTTGTTGAAGAAGGCATTTTCTGTGCACTCAGCCACAGTGTACCCATATTTCCTTAATGCATTCTGAGGCAATCACTTGGTGTTTAAAAGCCACAGATGATCCAAGACATCACACAGCATGAGCAGGCCAAGGACTGGGCTAAGGAGAGAAGTGCACATTTAGCTAAGGCTGCAAACAACTAAACTGCCCAATTATCATCCATGGCCTTGAGATCTTGTCCATCTGCAGCCTGAATTGTGAGCTGGGCTGGTCATTATCAAAAAAACCACACTGGGAAACCTCCATGGTGTTATTATGGATGAGCCTCTTTCATACATTCAGGCAAGGTGCAAATTGGTGACCTGTGGGATGTGGAGATCATAATCCTTTTCATTATCTAAGCATATTTAGAAAGTTTTGAGTCCTCAAATTCAGCACAGCCAATATCTTAAATTCTAAAACCTGTCAGATTAATTAAATAATAATTTTCATACTGGTACAAACACTTAAAATTTCATTTAGAATATTCTTTAATTAACAATATGACAAACATGTATTATCAAACTGTTAGTTTGAATGCAAACACTTATAACAAGAAAATTTGAAAAATCAAAAATTAAGAGGGAAAAAAAAAGACTATTTCCCCCCATTATGATGAAATGATCACTGATCTCAGAGTAAACCATCTTCCCAAATTAGTATCCAGCTCTGACATCACAATTAAATCACATTGTCCATTAAGGAAACAAAATATTTTTAAAAATCAAGAAGAAAATAGAGAAGGAAAATAGATAGGCAGAGAAGAGCCATCAGTTCAGACTTAGCCAGATCTCTAATCCCCAAGCTGAAATCATGTCAAGCCATTAGAAAGCATTCAAAATTCAATACCTGTTGGTAACAATAAGATTTGCTCTTCTGCCTCTTGGAATTGCACAGTGGTATCTATAAACCTCTTTTTCCAGCTTCCTGATGTGCAACTTCTGAAACAGAAACAGAAAATAATTCTGGGGCTGAACAGAAACAAACAAACAAAAAACCCAAACCAAAACAAAAAAATCAAATTAAAAAAAACCAAACACAAAACACTAAACACCAAAAATCACAAATTGGTGTCTTGAATTGAAAAGCCTTCTGAAAAGTTACCTCATGGTTAGTTCTTTAAAGGGAGGTTCTCACAGTGCTCTCAGTCCTGAAGCTGAGTCACTGAGAAGTCTGATCCATTCCACTCAAAGGCAGAACACTGACACTGCTGTATCAGACTATTTCTTCAGCTTTGATTTCCTCTCTGTGCTAGCAATTGTTTAATAATGTTCATTCTGCTACAGCCCATGCTGCAGGCTTCATTCAAGAGTGAAAACCCTGCAAAGGTCATGCATTTTTATAAGGCACATGACTCACACCCTCAGAAAGAAACTCTCAAGATACAAATTCTCAATGCACCTCAAAATCAGGCTTCTGAACTGAGCAGATATGACCACTCAATACCCAAAATGAAAGTGCAGATTAAATCACTCATCACATTTTGATTAGACAACCACAACTCAAATGACAACCTACAAACACAGAAGAAGATTTGGATAGGATCCTATGATACTCCTAGGACTTTTTTGGCAATTATTCATTAAGGTTTTTTTGAGATTTCCCATTCTGTACATACTCTTTGACTAAAGTAAAATGCTTGCTAGAGCATGTCACCAGGATTACAATATTCTATCAACAACACAGACAGCACAGAACACAGGCTCACAGTCACCCCACACCAAGCTCCCAATAACATTGGATTAAACACAAGCAAGGCTCACACAGTGATACCTGAACATGCTTGTGGGAAAGGAATACACATCAAAACATCATGCAGGGAAACATAAAAGTATGAAATTAATAACATGCTACCAGTGAGAACCTAGCCTCAAAGTGGCAATGACAATAAATCTATATCAACAACTGGTTTTCCTAATATGCAGTAAGTCTTTTCTTAAAGATGTTTATAAATAGTGGTTAATTAGCAAAAATTAAAAAGACAAATATATAAGTATAAAATCAATGTATATTGACTTTAGTCAATACCCTCCAAGGTCAATAGCACCCTCCAGGTGAATACAAGCACCTTTTTTATGATATTAACTGTTTTAAGGGCAGCTCCTGTGTAGAAACATGGGCAATCATAAGGAAGAATGCCTGGATGCAGAATGCAAATACTTCAGATCAACTTCTAGCAAATGGGTGTCCCAAAATTGGTTTGATATTCTTCAGAGCAAAGTAGGATGACCTTCAGCTCATTTTACTGCTGGAATTCAGCCTCTATAACAGTAAATTCCTCAAGGTTTCACTCCTCAAGTTTCTGACAAACTAGTAACAATAACCTAAAGAGGAGAACTAAGAATTCAGTAGGTTTTTAGTTACTTCATGTAAATAGCCATTTCTTTTTTATTTCCTTAGATGGACCCAAAAAACAATGAGATGACAACAGAGGCTGCACTTGACTTCACATTTGTCTGTCTGTGATTAACAGGTTTCATTCTATGCAGTTTCAGTAACCAAAATTGAAAGATCAGCTTACATAAGAATCAATTAAAAGAACATTTGAATTTTTTTATTTGCATTTTATTTTCATATATTCAAAAGTTCAACAAATATCTTAAAGCATCATCATACATCACAACTGACTCCAAAAAATCCTTCAATCTCAAAAGTGGATGAATATTCAAGAGCTGAAATCAACAGCATAGTGTTTTCCTAGACTTGCTCTCTAGTGATGTTGTGTTTTGAAACACATTTTAATCCAGCATTTTTCAGTAAGCAAAATCACAGGGTCAACCAACATCTTCTATAAAAAATATCCCTCTCTGACCATCTTAAAAATTTCTGAAACTGTACAGTGTACATATGAAAGGAAAAAAAGATGCCAGAAAAACTGCTTATCTCAAAGCCTCTTCAAAACATTAGAAGAAACATGGCAGCATATGACTAAAATGAAAATATGAACTCACATTTTATACCTGAACCTTAGCTGTTTCAAAAACAAGTAAAAAATTGAAGAAATAGAAAACCCACCACCATGTGAGAACTGTAATTCAAAGGCTGCAATCCATATTCTGAATCCTTTTGTTGAATATGAAGAAATTAGACATGCCACATATTTAAACAGATTTATTCATAAGCATATTTCTCTATTCAAACTCAAAGCTTTGGAGAGAAAGCCTGTTTCTCATAACTTCAGAAACAATCCCAATAGTATTTTTAGATTTTACATGCAATATGTTACCAAAGTAAGAGCTCCCACTGAGGCCTGTGCCTAAAAGATACTGTGTTTGTGAGCTATTCTCAATACACCTGATAGATGCCAGCACAATGGTGGTGGCATTATGTAAAAAGGAGGTTGCACTTGACGGAAATTACTCCAGGATCTGCACACTCAAAATTTAGACATCTTAATCAAAAGCTGTTATTTTTATGAGCATACTACAGCACTTTGAAGAAGTTAACTCATTCTTATTTTACATGGAAATGAAAGAAGCAATGCAGATTTACCCAGCAGAACAGTGAGTCAAGCAGAAATAGAATCTGCAGTTTCCAGCATAGTCTATGCTCTGCCACACAACACTGCCTCACCACCCTGCCTCAATTATTCATGAGGTGCTCTGCATTCTTTATAAAGCTCCTGCTTTAACTGGGATGTGAAACAAAGTAATGCCACAGGCAGTGAATAATGCATGAGTGACATCATGGCAGCCCTGAGGAGCTGGGCCAGCACAGCCCCACCACACCAAGGGCTCCCAGCACCTGCTCCAGCAAAGCTCAGCTCCAACACTGCTCAGACCACGACTGGAACTCTTGAGAAGTGATTCCTTGGAAAACAATCCTGCTGGAGCTGCCCTATTTGCCCTTGGAGTTCTGCTGTGCATTTCTGAGCAACAAAGCCATGGTGTGCTGCCCATGAGCTGAGGCACAGCCTGCTCACATCACATCTCACTCCCAGCTCTGGGACCAACTGAGCACATCCCTGCACAGCCCACAGACATCACAGCCAGCACTTCTGGGACAAGGAACTGCACAAACAACTTTACACAACTCAACCCACCTACTTCACCCTCACTTTGCACCAAAACCCTCACTTTCCTTTTCCTCACTTTTCTTTTAAAACCTACATTTTGCTCCTCTAAGACAAGCTCTAATGCCTACATTTCACACAAAAGTAATTAAGTAAAACATTTTTCCATCCAATCACTGGATGGTACTGAGGCATCTGATCCTTAAGGTAGCCTTACAAGGTTTCCACCCTGTGAGTTTATATTTATTTTAAAGGGACATATGCATTGAATGTAGTTAAAGTAGATGAGAAGGTGTGAGTCCTTGTAATATAGGATCAAAACTGGCTCCAAAACTAAGCAGCACTTGTACCTATTGTGATTAAATTTGTAAATGCACATAGGACTGACTCTTTTTTTCATTAAATATCCAATTTCATGTAAAGACACTGTCCTGTCTTGCTTTACATTGCTTGCTAGCTTACATTAGAAAACAAAGCCTTCCCAACACTGACCTCTAGCATGAAAACGAAGAACAGTTAATTAAACCTCTCCTGTATTCCATTAAGTGACTTGTTGAAAGAAACCAACTGTATTTAGTGAACTGTACAGAGGATCTATTCCTGGTTTGTATTCTGCTCCAATCTACACCTCTTAAGAAAGTACAAATACCAGATGTGGAGGAGTTGCATAATATCAAACTTTCCGTGTTGACTGTGCCACCTTTTCCTTTTTGCCAGATGTAAAAAACATAGGGAGAAAAAAAACCCAAACCAAAACATTCAGGAAGAAAAAATTGGGCCTGCTTAGTATATCACAACTTAATTTCATTTAATCCTCTAAAAAAATTCACTAAATGTTCTTTTGAATGATTTTAAATTGACCATTACATTCTAAAAGTCATTGCCAGCAAAAATGCTTCTGTTCAACATATTTTCCCATATAATAGGCAAAAAATTTGCTCTGACAACAGCTTAAGCTTAGCTTGCTAATTTCTAAAATGTATTAGTAATGAAGTTTATGGCATTAGTATGCTTAGTACAGAAATACATGTACACTTATTTATATATGTGTGTGTGTGTGTAAATTCCAGTTAACAGCTGACAGTTTATACTTACTTTTTATGTTGAAGAGCAAAGCCCCTGAAGATTCTGTGACTAAAAGCCAGAGTCAACTAAGCTAGCTGTATGTTTAACTGAGCAAATTCATAAAGAACCAGCAGTAGTAACTTGAAGGCAGAGTGGGTCAGTATGTGTGTAGCTCTCAGGGCTATGGCACAGCAGAGAAACCACAAGTTCAGGTTTTCTCAACATTTCTATAAAAACTTGAAATTACAAACATTTTCCCAGAAGTAAATTCCATTCTCTACCACTATTTTAAATTTTACTCAAGATCTGCTCTGCCCCTCTGTCCACAGCTCCACCTCTGGAGAGCACCAATAAATAAATAAATTCAGGATCTAACCTACCGTGATCCTTTTTTCCAAGTGCCTCCTGTTGTTGCCATTCATAAGGAGCTAAGTATCCTCAGAAAAATAAATATACAGGAAACAAACCCTCCCTGCCTCTCTCATCTGATCTTACTGAAGATGGTTATTCAAGTTTGTTTGCTGAGCCTGGACAACATCAAACACTGTTTTATTCGACTGCTACACAGAAAAGATTGAGAAGGGGAGAGGACATGGTAAATGCAATAATGCCCTTGATCTAAATACTTAAGGCAGATGAAAAACCATGAGAGAAACAGACAAGAAATATGGAAAATGTTTACTCCATTATTCCAGCTCTTGCTGCATGTCAGGAGAGAAGGAGAAAGAAAAGAAATGTTAGAAACAGAACAGGGAATAAGGATTAAAAGACCATGTACAAGCAACTAGCAAATATCCAAGTTAATGTAGACAGTTATTTTAGTCCAACTTTTTAGCAACAGAATAAGCATTTAAAGGTAAGTATTAAGAACACAAAGTCCAAAATACAAATTAACTGATTCTGACTATCAAGAACTTGAAAACTCATGTTGTTCATCTCCCATATGTTAGGCACATCCACATGAGAAAGCAGGCTAAATGTCCACACAGTGCCTGTAGCTATGACAGATTGCTATTATGAACAACATAAGGAAAAACCAAACAGCAGTATTATGAAAATTCATGCAGTTTTTTTAATTGCTGATACAACCAAACAATTCAAGGTCTATTGCTTAGTTGCTTAGTCTGTAAACCAACCTTAGCTTTGTTATAAAGACAAAGATCTGGAGCTATCAAAATGGTTTTTTTTTCACATATTTAAATCTTAATTCTTATAATTTTTAATCCTACTGCCTCCTTCCAGAGTATGAGAAGTGAACATAAAATGGAGAAGCCCATAGAACAGCAATGCTGCAGTTCCCATTTTCCATTCAGCTTACTCTATGCACGGGGCCTTCCCTGCTATCCAGGCTTGCTTTATGAAAGATGCTGGGGCAAATTCTTACTTCAGATAATGACTGCTACAGATTGATTGCATTTAATCCTTTATGGAGCCCTAAAATTCTCTAAAGAGAATTTTCACTGTGTTTACAATGCAGAACATACCTCAAATAAATCATAGCCCTCAGCTTCCACCCTGTTGTAGGGCCGGATGATGCCATCCTCACGGATGAGGCGTGGGGGACGCAGGTTTGACACTTCCTCAGTTGATTCTGCCACCCTGCCACAGACAGTGCAACATTATTCTGGTAAGCTCAATACAAGTCTGGGTTTCACCAGCATATCTTTAGAAGTCAGCCTTTCACTTGCCACACATCCCACTTACACATCCTGGCTACCCTGCAGATGTAAATAGTAAAGACACACTGCTAATAATAAATTTAAAGTAGCACTAGTCAATTAAACAGCTACAGAATAAGCTGGAGAAGTTGATTCCCAAATGCAGGTAACTTACTAAGGGTTCTCAAGTTTATTAACACACTATCCAAAGGTCCCATTAAAACACAAGAAGGCCCTGATGGGCACCGCTAACCAAATTTCAGACTGGGAAGTTTTACTCTGAAAATTTCAGTGGTCTGTTTTTCACAGTAAATTTAACAGACATTTCTCCTCAGTGGAAGGAGCAAAATGAAAAAATGGATTAGTTACTGTCTGCCTGAACTACCACAGTGATTACTTACTGTCTATCTGAACTACCACAGAGCAGCACGTTCTCTGAAGCAGCAATTTCCTCGTCATCATAAAACAGATTTGTTACAGGCTACTGGACATTCCTCAACCTCACATATCATCCTGATTTTTGTATTTAGCAAACAGTTGTGTGGCACTACTAGAGCACTTTAGCACCTGGTATCCACCATAGGAGGAGAACTTCCCCTTGCAGTGTACCTTTGAATTCCCTGGAAGGTGCTGCTCGCCATGTCCACAATGCCTCCCGTCGGCCGGGCTACCACTCCTACCAGCCCCTTTCCAATGCCTTTAAAGAATCCAGCTGCACCTTCTTTTTTAGCCCCTTGAAAAGAATAGAAACAGAAAAATAAATGTTGTCATGACCTACTTAAACACAGAATTCAACCATTATTGCTACAGGGGAGCTGGTTTGTACTGGAAACAGCCCACAGCCAGTGATTGTATAGAGTCCTATTGTACAAAAAGCTGTCTGTGAAAGTCACCCACTGCCTCCTGGTCTGCTCAGACACATCACTCTTCACTGAACACCTCACCAGCCTCTGAAGGACCCAGCACTGAGATGTTACCAAGGTTCTCCTTCTCACACTTTCCATCTGGACTATAGGCCAATACATGAGTTTTTAATAGGTTGACAGTAATAACAAAATGTTCTGAAGACATTCAGATGCACAAGTATGATAGAAGTTAACTGTTTCTATCTCAAAATTACATGGTTCTGGAGATATATAACTATGGAAGAACCAAAGGAGTGTTCAGAAAGCAGGTGAGATCACTCATCCAAAAGACAAAGACTACATATCTAAGTACACACAAAGGCTGTAAAACACCACACAGCTACAGCTGACTCCCAACATTTAAATCACTGCCACATGAAGATTAATAAGAGGCATTTTATCCCAGATATTTTTGATCATCTATCATTTTCATGAAGTAACAGGAACAAATACTGACTTCAGGCATAAAACCAAATTTGGTTTTTAAGATTTGTGACCTTTTGAGCTCCAAAAAACTTTTCCAGCTGGTGATTTTTACTTTGTTATTTTTACTACCTTTATTCTGGCTTCAGACAATGAATTGGGTACTACAGCAGGCCTAACAAAATACATCACAGAGATAACCTATTCTTAACCATACAAATGTTTAAAAGGTGGTAAAGCAAACAACAGATATAAAGACATTTGAGGAAATCATAGTGTAAATTCACATTAGAATAAGAAATATAAAAATTTTGCTATGTCTTAGCATCACCATACTTGGTTTGCTATTTCTTAACATTACAAAATAAATTGTCAAGTACTGAGAAACCACTTAAGCAGTGCAATGCAGCCTTTGTGCTTACCTTCTACTGGTTTAGTGATGATGCCTGTCACACCTCCAACAACACCCTAAAACAAAGATAATTAAGTTCCCAATGAGAAACTGGAATGCTGTCAGTCCAACAGGGCAATCTATTGTCTCAAATCTTTATTTTAATAGTTTATAATGTAAAGTTCAGTATCAGAAACAATGTTTGGCTGGGGGTTTTGGCTTTTTTTTTCTCTTACTTGATATTTTTAAGAAAACTATAACTGATTTAAAGACTTGAAAGACAGAATTGACTGCAAGGTCAGGTAAGGGCCTGGTGCACCACATGCCACAGCTGAGATGGCCATGATGCACAGAGTATTACCATACAAGTTTAGAAAAGTTCAACCCAAACAGAGCAACACCTCACCACTTCAGAAGGCTGCAAGTGTCTGCCCTTCTTGTTCTCCAGCCCAGCCTTTCACACCTCTGATGTTGATGCACTGCCCCTGTGTGCCCTCTGCTCCCTTTGGGGGTTGCTCAGTGCCCCTGGGCACTCCATGGCTCATTGCTGTCAGTGCTGCTCACAGCTGTGCCCATCCCCAGTCACCACAACCTGTGTGCCTACAAGGGCCCAGTTACCTTAATTATCTAACACATTTGTTGAATATTAGTAACCATTTATTTATTTATACAATTCACAGCAGAAATTTGTGTTATTTCCTGTTCAAATCCTAACTCCAATTCCTCAGGTGACCAGAAACATGAGCTCAAACACCACACTGAGTCTCCTATAAACCCACTGCCTGTTTGTCTCTTCTGTTTAGTTAATGAACCCACAAAAAAGATCTCAAACTCCCTGCAGGTGATTTTCAAGCAAGCTGGCACATGAAACACTCATCCCCAGACCATACCCTTAACAGGCCTTTCCCTCCTTTGGCCAGGCTCTCCCCAAAGTCCTTGGGCTGCCGACCCATCTCCTCTCTCCTCTTCTGCTGAAATTCCTCATCCAGAGTGATGGCAGCCAAGCCTTTGCCAACAGTGCCAGTGATCCTGGACACCATCCCTGCTGCCCCACCTGAGGGAACAGGCACAAAGCAGGACTTATTGTGCTTTCACAGCTTAACAGCAAACAACACACAGCCAGCAAGTACATAGCAATTTCCCTTCATTCAGTTTAGATATAAATTCACACAGAGCCATGTTATCCATGAGAAGATTCCAGAATCTGGTCTGATATCCATACATACAGCAACAGGGAACATTTATAGCATTTTACTTCATGTTACATAGCATAATGGATGAAACAATGTTTTCTCTAATTACTGTCAAGACACAGCTAAATAAAAATCTAAAGTAATTGTAACAGAACACTTCTCAGGCTTCCCCAGACATTTTGGAACCATTAAAATTATGCTTTTTATTTATCCAGAGCATGTTACTAATTTAGTTATATATGCAATGTTTCTCACATTGGTTGCTCAGTCTACAAACAGATATTCAGATGGTCTCAGGTAAATTATGTGTGAATGATGTGTACCACAAACACTGGCAACAGTATGACAACCTTAAATACTCACTAGAAAAATAATGTGGGAATTCATCAAAAAAGAACACTATGACACATACCCACTGTGTGCCCAAGAAGACTTCTAACACCAATTACAAAGCCTTCAGCAAATTCTTCAGGTCCTTGAACAGCACCCTAAAAATGAATCTTATTAGGAATAGCAGAAAACCACACAATGATGCATCTGTTTCAAAGCAATTCCTTTACATTGATGCAAGGCCATCTGAACAGGTTATTCCTTTGAAATTCATATTTAAAAATTACTGCAGGCTGCCTGTTCAAGGTGTGGAGTACAGGGACAATAAACTATAACCCTACCAGGACATTCAAACAGCCCTTTATACAGGCACAGTTGAAGAATCAGGAACTCCCACCTGGAATGGCTCATAGAAGAAAGCTTCAACTCCCTCAGACAGCCCTCTGATCAAACCAAATGGATTTCCAAGAACATCTAATCCAAGTACAAGAACATACATCTGTTTCAGGAACTAAATGATGAGAGGGAAGAAAAAAGGCAAACAACAAAAGCAGTGTTAAGAACTGTTGTTACACATGCCAGAACACCAGCCTGGTTCATTTTTTAATTTATTGCCCAAGTAAGGTATTAGAGTGCCCAACTAAGTATGTGGTGAAGAAAAATAAAATTTTCTTTAAGATATACACTCAAAATTGTACACAAAGACTTGACTAAACAAGCTTACTTGTTCACTGTAATGTCTAATAACTCTCATCCTCAGTTGATCTCTCTTGTAGAACTGGTATTTAATTTCAAAGAAAGCAAGTCTGGAAGACAAGTAATCATACATTAGTTAAAGACACTCTTCCTCATTCAAATACTTCTCTGCTTTCCTTCAGAGAATCCTGAAGACTTGCCTTAAAAAGGATCCCAAACCCCATCTTCTCTCCATTCCTCCCTTTCCCCTAAGGCTGTATAAACTTACACTACAGTCAGTCAGCAAGGTTTACCATGGGTCTAATTATTAAGGGTACAGCAGTCAAAGTAAAAAACCCAAACAAACAACCCCAACCAACTGAATTCACTTACTTGAAAACAACATCATCCACATCTGTTAGAGTAGCTCCAATACTTTTCAACAGCAAATTCAGAGAATGGATGGCTATCATTTCCTCCCCCTTATCTGATGCTTCTCCACCAGAAGCCAGGGACAAACTCAAATGCAACTGTCAAGGCAGAATTAGGAAAACAAGACAAATCAAGACCACAGAAAAGCCAAACCAGAGCAATTCATGTGGTGCACATGTAAACAAATCAGTGATGAAACCTGAGGAAAGCTATCATTTAATCTGATGATTTTTCCTCTCTTGCTCCAAAAAAAAAAAAATCTATCTGCTTTAAGAGAGACATGAAGATAATCCCATTAAATTGTATTTTAATACAATTTATGATACATTATCCAGTATTTTATCTGGCTTTCAGCATTACTATACCCATTGATTCTTCCCACTTAGTTATGGTTAAAGGTCTCTTTGTACTCATGGGCAACAGAAGTTGTTTTCCAACAAAGTATTAAATTCTAGAGAATGTAAAATTCCCACTAGGGATTTACTGTAATGCATTAATTGGATGAGTTATTAACCAATAATCTCTCTACTGCATACCTTAATTGGAGAAATATGGAAATGTTCAAAGAAGCTGAGCATTGACACATCTGTAAGGGAAGACTCCATCAGCTCGGTGTTAAGTGCATCCAAATCTTGCTGAATTAATTTAGACTGGTTTCAATATTTAAAAGAAAAAAGGAAGTTAATCTCATCCATATATGTAATACAATTAATCATATTATATCTAAATGTGTTTATATATATATATATAAATAAACAGTAGAAAAAATAATCATAGTTAAATACAGTTAACTAACTACTTAAATATGAGCGTACTAATGAATCCAGGGATAGCAAAAAAAAAAAAACCCAAACAACCCATAACAGACACAAAACTTCTGAGTGATTTTTCCATTTTATATTATATTGATTTTCACTTAAATTCCTCAATCACTTATGGTCCCATTCCAGCAAAAATCTGTTTCTCTCAAACATTACCCTTTGTCTTTCAGCTTCTGGGTCTGTAGATGGAGTGAAGAGTTCACTAAGTGCTCCTAAAAATCCTTGATCAATTTTCAGTGCCATTTCCTGGATAAGAACCATGAAGTATCTAAAATGGGAAAGAAAATGTATACCTGTATAAATTTAACTCAAATATTACATGCTTAGCCTATACAAGTTAAGTCTTGCTGTGCAAGGTCACACATATTAAGATTTACCCATATATCACTTATTAAGATTTACAACTACAAATAACTCTCAATTTATAGTTAAAACTGCCCACTGGCCAGCACTGCAAAACAGACACACAACTCTGATACTGTAGTACAAGAAGGAAATAATTCTGATTACTAAAGAATTTGCTTAACAATCCCTTCATGTGGTCAGTTCTTATTTTCTAAAATTAAGTTCCTTTTTGACTGATGTTTTTTATTAGAGACATTTAAAAACTCAATCTCAAGCCAAGAGTGGTTTGGATAGGAGAACAAACTCAAGAACAAAGTTCCCTTCTAAAATATATCACATCTCTAAAATTAAATTACAATTCACTGTTACACTCACTTGAATTGCAAGACTTGGCTGTATTCATTGAATCTAGTGATGATGCTGATGTCAATGAAGGGTTTTGGTTCTAAAAATTAAAAAACATTTAAAAATAAATGGCCAAGCTCCTACTTTCAAGGCTGAATAAATCTGATATTATTGTAGGCTTTCTCTTACCTGAGTCCAAAGCAATGGACTTGGGAGGGGCTACAGGGTGAAATACCACAGGAAACATCGATCCTGGTAATTGATTATCAACCTAAAAAATTATTGCATAATTACAGGAATCTTTTAGTGACATGAGAATCAAACAGTTCTCATTTCAGAAGGTTTGAGTAACTTGTTATAAATTGTGTTCAAGAGGAATGCCCTACTTATTAGGGTGGAAGGAGAAAAGAGCAAAAGGATTATTCTGATACCATTGATGAATGTTACTTATTCAGTTATAAAAGTTCAGATGGTTCCAAGTGCTGCACAAGGGATGCTTAGAGAGGTTCACACCCACAAAGGTGTGAACCTTACAAGGTCTGCAGCTGATGGCAAACACTGACTGTATAGTGAAAACCACCTTCAGGCAAAAGTAAAACAAAATGAAAGATAAAAGGAAAGAGCAAACTTCCCAGAGCTGGTCAGAAAAAGCACCAGGGTCCTCAGTGAAGGGCAGCAAATGGAGATGAAGATGGCAATGATGATCCCTCAACATCATCTCCCTCCAGCACTGAGCACTTCTTGCCAGTACCTGCTAAAGTGCTCTACTGGCAAATTTAGCAACACTATTAGTGCTGACAGGACTATGCTGATCTGCTGCAAGTGTTGCACATTAATTCAGTGTTAATATTACATGTAGATACATTACTGCATACTATTTTAGCATATTTAAATGCCTGTTCTACTTCCCATTAGACAGGCAGCTTTTGTACTATGGTCTCTAAACCCCTAGATATACTCTGTAGAA
>JAHXMQ010000066.1:1088304-1212325 GCA_020466415.1 Ammodramus savannarum pratensis
CCTGAACTCTTCTTCAACTGCTGGGCTGGGAAAAGAGACTTTCTCACACATCTCGGGGTCACTGTGAGCAGCAGAATCCCAAGACCAAAGTATTCTTAAGGTGCAAAAGTAGCTTAAATGGTACTCAAGTACCACTGAAGGAAAGCTTTGGGGTCCAAATACTCCTCAACCCCACAACCTTAGATTATGATTTATACACAGCATGGGAAATACTGCAAACAATTATCAAAGGTATTTGTTGGCTGAGTTAATGAACACAGAACAAGCCTTGTATCACCTTCATATGGAATGTGATGGAAAGGAAAAAACTCAGATGATTACATATTAGTGGCTATTGTAACCTTTTTTCTTAGGAATATTTCCTGGCAAAGCTAAAACCACAGCATCATAACTGGTCTCAAGTAGCTGGGTAACTATAGAAAGCCAAATAAAAGCAGTGATCGGAAAAATGGAAATTCTGTTTAACAGAAGCTGGAACACACAGGCCTATGTCACAGGGGCCTCTAAGATAGTTTATCAATGACTCCACTAGAATGCCTTTCAATTCTCTCAAGGGGTATGAAAAAATATCACTCTTTTCTCCTTCTGAAAACTGGAGCAGAGGAATTTTCCATCTTTTTAAGAAGCCCAGTACCTGTTTTGTGGTCCTTTTTCAATTGGCATCAATATTCAAAGGTAATTCCAACACAACACACTTGACCTGAATTTCTACCACATTGAATTAAACTCCCATCCTCCCATGCCCAGCCTGTGATAACAAACAGCACTCCTTAGCATAATACCTAAATTCAAAGAGAAGACAGAGCTTTCCTGTCGGTGCAGCGCAGACAACCTTCCTCGCTGGGGTGCTTCAAAAACAGAATACTCCAGTTCCATGCTCTGACCAGTTTCTATTTCATTCACATTTTCTTTTTCAACTGAACCCACTATCCGAAAATTGGAGCTAGGAATCACTTTGAGAGGAACACCCAGGGCATTCTTCACTATGATAGGTGCTGTCTCTTTAAAGGAATAGCCAAAGGTGGATGCAGTTGCTTCTGAAAATGCCTGTAAATAAAAACATATGCAATATGTCATACATAAATAGCCACAATAACATATCTATAAGGGTTTTAAAAGACAGTTCCTAGCAAATACCTTTTTAAAGAGGGGAGGAATTATATACAGCAGACCTATGTTTTGTATAGTAGTATTTCAGACAAGTACAGGTTATTTCCAGAGAATCTAATTTCCTTCTGTAATTTGCAGCAAATGTTGATGCTACAATAAGCCTTCATCCTCCTCAGGGGGAATTTTTCCAAATCTTAGGTTTAAGAGAAACATAAGATCTGGGACACAAGTCACAAGTAGATGGAGCACAAGCTCCAAATTCAATCACAACTTGGACTTACAAACTTTGTTTGGTTACACAGAAGCCACAGTAACTGACTGCCAATGCAGTGTAAGCAAGTACTTAGAGAACTGCTGTTCACTCAGAATTAAAAAAATAAATAGTCATATGTCACATTCTGTAAAAACAGCTTGATTTAGTGACCAAAATCTCCTCAGCCCAGAAAAAAAAAAAAAAAAAAAAGAAGAGGGAAAAGCATCCTTGACCATTCATAAGCACACCTTCTATAGGGGTAAAAGGTATTTTTAACACATGAGACATTCTACTCCTGCAGTTTAAAGGCCATACTAAAATGCACACTTTACTTAGTATTCAATTAACCAGAAAACATGGAAAGGGAGTAAATTTTTGTTTTAATATTTCAGAAGGAGTGTTGTAGGAAACAGCTGTGTTTATTAAAGCATTTCATGTTCATTTAACCTGCACATGTGGCACTTCCTTAAGTCCTGCATAGGCCCATTTGTTGGTCTAACACAGAAGCTACTTTCAAAATACAACCCCACCTTTTTGCTGAGCCTAAAGGAGCTGAGTAAAACTCCTCAGCCCTTCCAGGCAACATTTGTCAGAGCTGCATAGAAGCCATTTGACTGGGAGCCAATATAGTTCTTAAAAGAAAGATAATTCAGAATTTCCTATGGAAGCACATAACTGATTGTTATTACCTTGGCTAGGTTACTGAAAACAGCAAGACAACATTTGGATATTGTGATATTCATTGTGTCCATTGAAGAGATGTTAATTGCAGTTTGTGGCTCAGGAATAACAATGAAATCATCCCCAGGCAGCAGACTTCTCTCCTGGACAGGGTTAGTCTTCATCTAAAAGAAAAATTCCATTAGACAATTACAAACCTATAGGTTACTTTCTCCTATGTTAAAACAGGAAAAAAACTACTTGACTTACACTTGACAATTGTGCAAACAAAGTAATATCTACTTTGCCTTATAAATCTCAGATGTTTTAAGCAAAGATGGGAATTTTATACCAACACAGGAGGCAAATTTGTTTCTCTTCTCTGCATGGTTACACACTTCATTGCATCCATGCACTGATAATTCACATTACAGATAAACCTTAAGATCTCTAAAGAAAGATTTTTTTTTCATGTAAAACTGCAAAGCTCCTTCAAGCAATAGCATTCAAAAGGTCAATGTCCCATAAAACTTCAAAGAAATTTTAAAATAGCTGCCTGTACAAACCATTGCACATAATGTCAAGTATCTTTACACACCTCTAGCTTTAAATTCCATTGCTTCCTTCCTCCTTCAACTCGTTCAATAAGTGGCTCCCACACTGCATAGGTTTCATTGTAATAATGAACCTAAAGAAATGTACAAAATTAAATAAGGTCTCTAAATACAAAGCAATTATTATGAAAAACATTAATAAAAATACAACAAATCTTCATTTCATGTTTTGGAGGTCAACTATTAATTTTTAATGGTTTTAAAAACTAATATACAGAAGTGTAACATATCATATATTTTTCACGAATTACACAATTTTACAAGAGTTCATTTCCTGGCTTGCTTTGAGAGCAACCAAGCATGCTGGTAATGCCATATATTTTTAACACTTTCAATTAACATAATCAAGTGTTTTATCTGCCCCCACATGGTTTGAGAGAAATACTTTGAGACCAGGAACTTCACTGCCACAAGTAGTTTTTAGTACTATGAAATAACAATTAGATTGAGCCAACTATAATCTGCATCTGGAATGACTCCTTTAACCCATAGCCAACACCAAGGTTTTAATTTGCTTCCCTCACTGCAGATCTGAATAGAAGCTGTGGACTCAGGAGTTGTGGATGCTCCTTTCAGCTATTCTGCTTGTTCCTCCTGGAACCACAGTGACCTCCCCCAGGGGCACACAATTAAGTATCCAAACTCCACCAGGATTTGCACACAGGGTAATGGAAGAAGGCTACTTGTATATCCAAGAACAGAATGAAAAATGAGGTAATTTGGTAAAATGACAAGGGGTAATAAATGCATGGCATAGAGCAGCTGCACATGTGCCTGTATGACATTTTAACAGGCTGTCTCCATAAGAGACTTTTACCATCTCAGAATGGAATCTCATTTTGCAAAAGGAGTCTAACTTCTACCTTACCAATAAACACAATGCTGGAGAAACAAACAAAATGGGGGGGCAAGAAGAGTTAAATGTGACTATTCAAGCAAGCCAAGCTCATTGTTCACAGAGCAGAACTTCAATATGCAAAAATAATACAGAAACACAGGACTAGATTATTTCACATTACAACTGCCTTTAAAATTTATTGACTTCCAACTTTCTGTACAAAGCATGTTAAGCTCACTTGCCTGACTAAAGAACTCCTGAGAGCATTTCAATTTAAAGCTATCATTAATTCAGCACATATAAAGTATATTAAAAAGTTATTTGAACTCAGGCACTGTGCAGAAGTGTTTTAAACTGCTAAGAGTTTGACCCCACATACCTCCAGTGACATATCAGCAGTGACCTCCATCAGTGAGGACCAGTTTTTAAGGACACCTGAAAATGTAGATTCCACTAACAATAAAGGGACAGTTCGATGGCCCAGGCCGCATTCCAAGGTCATCTGAACTGATTTCACTACAATATCAAATTTCTCTTGCTTCAGAATTTGTTCATGGTCCCTAAAAGTTTCTGTTGCTTCTGTGGCTATGTCAACACCAAGGAACCAAGCATTGCACTCATCCACAGGCTTCACTTGCCACAAGTTCTCAGAAACTTCTGTTGCTCCTCTGGAATCCTCCTCTGCTGTTTTGGGTTTTAGGGCAGCCATAATGGTCACAACAGTATTCAAAATTATTGGTGATATCTCGAAAAAAGAAAAAAGTCTTCAATTAAAATACAAAATCTATGATGAATAGAAATAGCAAACATGAAAACTATTTTCAGGGATGCAACTACATTTCCAAAGAAAAGAATCTATTCATGAACCTCCTCCTGTTTTCCTTTCCTGCAAAATATCCCAAAAATAGTGGTGGCAGCAGCAGGGGGAAGAGTTATTTTATAACTTTGGAGGGAAGTGGTAGGAGGAATCCTGGAATATGAAGTATTTAACTTATTCCTTTCTAGTCAAGGGACTGTCAAAATGACAAACACACAATGACTTCTTCCAACACAGAGCAGTTTTAAAATGCATATTTCTGGAATTAGACTGATGGGGAAATAAAAAATGTAAATAACAAATGCAATGCAAACAAAATAAAATAAAATAATAATAATAATAATAATGATAATTTTTTTTTAAACCCTACACAACAACTAAAAACAAGCTACAGTTTGAGAAATGCAGCTGTTCTTCCAAAGACAATTTTAATAATCTTACCTTAATAGTTAGTTCCTCCATTGTTACTGCCACAGTGTGTAACCCTGAAGTGTGCACCATATTTTCCATGACCAAAAAGCATGGCCGTAACACCTGAGTGAAAACAATTTCATTATTAAGGTGACTCCTTAAATCTAAGCTTTCCATAAGGTTTTGTATTTTTTTCACTCCATAGGCCAAAGGGGCACTGATCCCATGAAGCAACAACATGTTTCAGAGTAAAAACATTCCATGTAGTGCAGCAATCCCACATCCCAATTTGCACAAGCACCACTTTGTACTGGAAGATTAAAAGCCAGTGAAATAAAAGCTTCTGACATAATGCTTAAAAAGCAGACAAAACAAAAGCCCAACACACAGTGAAAAAATAATTTTTAAAAAATCTGAATCCTTAAAAAACTTAAATGTTTAAGGGAAGATAAGCACATGTGAGATGAAGCACACAGGGCACCTTTGAGGCTCCCTTGGCAGGAATGTGCCCATCCAAATCCAGACCAAATGCTGCCCAGGGCTCTACTGCACCAAGGAAACCAACAGGCACTGAAAACCACTGCAAAAGGCCTTGGGCTTCTAAACCCCTCACACAGTTTCTTCACTAAGAAATTTTAAATGTCATTTACAAATGCACAGCACAGGTTTCAGACAGAGCTCTAAGTGCTCAAGTTCTGCACCTACTGATAAAAAGATTCACCTTTAAATGGCACAGGCCCCTCCTCTCTTCTGAATAATCAATAATATGAAAACAGAGTTTTGAGTGCTGTAGATATGCCAGCTAAGGGAGAGGCCTGCCACCCCTTCTAATTGCTTTTTGCATCATGAAACACTGGTTTCCTTACCGTAGTAACATTCTTGCCTTGTTTTTCTTTGAGAAAAGCACAGGCCAACACTTTGAAGGCCATCACTTGGGCAGTCATCCTTTGTGCAAGCTTGTCTGATGTCAGAGAAAAGTCACATTGGAAGGAAACTTTTAAGGCAGGAGCATCAGCACTGGTCAAATTAGCAACAAAAACAATTTCTGGATCCAGAATCACAGCTTTTACTGTCATGTTTGGCCGTACAGATATCTCTGTTAAAACAAGGTAAAAAAAACACTTTGAATACAAAAACCAGAAAGAGGAAAGCCATCTACTCTGTCAGTGGCCAATCTACACATTCTGAAGAATAAAATAATTCTTAAGTCTGATACCAAGACAGCATCTTGAAAACTTTTGGATGAGAAATTTTCAGAATGAAATCTGCAAAGGAGGGAAATGGAGGTGTGTGGAAACTGGTTTTACAGACCTGTATCTGCCTTGGATTTCCCAGCAGCAACTTGCTTTAATTGGAATTGTGCAGATCCTTCAGCTGAAGATACTGGCATTGACTTAATGAAAAAATGTGCTACTGCCAACAAAAATTCCATACTGGCACATATGTACAGCTTGTCGAGGACAGCAACAACTTCAGTTCCATTTTTATCCTGCTTGTATCTTATATCAATCATAGAAGTGTCATTTGTGTCATCTTTCTTGTCTATCATTCTGGAAAACAAGTTCAATAAGAAACATCTCAAACATCATAACACTAGATCTAGGAAAACAAAGATGCAGAAGTACTGCCATTGTTTCTCCCCATGCCCTTTATAAAGAAGAATTACTATATAAACAAGCAGTGTTTCTTCTAGAAATAAAAGGGAAGAGGCTTTTCTAGCAGAAGAGTAATTTCATTTAAGACTAGTGTGCTACACTTTTGAAAGTATGCATGCAGCACATGACAATCACACTGAAGTTTCAGTGCACACAACTCTCTCATTGAGGCTGGGTGTCCTCTGTTCAGCTGTTCTACAGTTTACTGCAATATGCCAGCCTCCAAGATTTCTTTTTGTTTTAGACACCTTGAGAAATCAACATAAAAGAGTAGAAACTTCTTGAATGTTATTAGATTTGTTCATTGCTTAAGCACAGAGTATTACAGGCCACCGCTGACAGCACTACTGAGTTTTATCAATCCCATGTGAAACAAAGTACAGAACAAGGAAAAAGCCTTCCTCATAAGCTGGAGTTGTTTCATTTCTGATGCATTCAAACCCACCTTGCAGTGACATTCTGAATTCCTTCTCTGAGATCATCCAAGGTGCATGCCTTGAGTTTAACAGTGATGTCCATGGAGCCATCTGAGAACATCTCCCCTGCAGATGCCATGAGGTGCAGCCGGAGCTCCCCGAGGCGCAGCTTGTCACTGTGCACTGAGAGCAGAGACTGCTGCACAAGGACAGAGTGCAGGCTTAGGGACCCTGAACAGAGCTGTGACACATTTCCCTTGCTCCTAACCATGAGCATCATCATCCAGCAACTGAAAGATCTGATTAGCCTGTTGCTGTCATCAGTCCTCCACTCATACAAACGAGTTCAAGAAATTCACTGAGAAAACCAAAATCCTGCTGGGCTGCAGTGAAGCTGTTTCTGCACCACACTGGCAGCAGTTGCTCAGAATGCTTCACTGAAGGAGAATCCATTTGAACTCTAGATCCCTTACCAAAGGATCCCTCCACTCTCATCACTAACTCATCTACAAGAGCACTTCAGCAACAAGTGGGAATTATATGACAGTGAAATTAAAATAACATCCCATTAGAGTGTCCTTCCCTGTGAGGCTCACTGCACAAGAACATCTTAAAAGTTATACACAAAAAACATTCACTATACACAAAGATGTATAAAGCAAGCATCTTCACATCTACACAAAGCAGACTTGATTAAGTCAAAAAACAAGACAACATTTCACATCTTTCTCTTCTGTTTTCAGCAGAGAGAGGATGCCCATGATTGCTCATACCCAGGGATATGCAAGAGGAAATTATGGGCAATATACAGCTTGGATCTGGAAATTATGGGCAATATACAGCTTGGATCTGCTTGCTAACTCTAGAGGCAGCATGCATAGAACTAGCATTGTCTGAACTAACAATTCCTGCTTTTCAAATATTCATTTTTATTTTGGCTAACTGGAACCAAAGTTTGAATGGCCAAATCAAATGCTGGGTGGTTTTAGTGGTTTAGAACTATTTTTAGTGTGACTTTCAGAAATGCACACACCTTCTTCCTCTTAAGGACACTGCCTGCCCAGGACAGCTCAAGGCTCCACTAGGAAAGCATTATAAAGCCAGTGCAGCTGATATAACTTCATTTTTCTGACCTGAGTTCTGTCTATGTGAGAAGCTCTGGCTGCCCACCCCACCTGTGTGGTAAAAGCTTTGTCACAAACCTGAGTTGTGTCACTGTTGTAGAGAGTTACAGAAAGGGACTCAAAATTGAAGTCGAATTTAAGCAATGTAGAGCACTCCACAGAAGACTGAACTGCAGAATCACATTTTTGTCCAGAATCAACAAGGGTACCTGTCAGTGAAAAGAAGACATTTTTACATTTCTTCTGAACACTGGGCTTGGTGGTTTTGGGGTTCTTTGTTGTTGACTGCTTTGGTTTTTTTTTGTTGTTGTTGGTTAGTTTGGTGTTTGGGGTTTTCTAAATTAAGATCAGAAAATCACAAAAAGAGGGAAAGCTCTAAATTCAGAAAACTACTCAAAATAATTCACATTTTTAATTTTGTTCTATCCAATGCATACTAAAATGATCTAGCACAGAGTGGATCAGAACCTTAAAAGAAGCTGTCATTAGTTTACTCAAGTTCTTTCTTCACTTTAATGAAGAACAACACAAAGTACCAAATCTGCTCAGGGAGTCTGCACTACCCTTCCTTCCAGTTCCCATTCACAGCAGAGCCATTCAACTATTGGCTAAAGAGAAATTTTTTGACAGTGAAAACGTTAAGTTTGGGGAAGAAATAGATTTTGGCAAAATGTTAACAATATTTCATCCAGAGACATGCACTGTTTATACTGATTCACTATTTGAATATCTGTATCTTCCTTGATTGTTATAATTGTGCATTAACATTCTGGGGTAGATGATTTGGCTTTTTTCTTTTTTAACCACATGCAGACAGAAGAATGATCGATACAAACTGAGGAACAACATCATACAAGAAATTAATCACATAAAACACACCACAAAAACTTCTGACCATCAGGAGCTCACACTCCATATAAGTGCATACATCCTTATTTATAACTTCTCATGTATACAATATATTTGTAACAGTTAAAACAATTTGTAGTGCTTCAGAAAAATATTATATTTGAATTTGCAAACAGCCCTCAGTCTACACACATTCAGCCTTTGAATTGAACATACCCTCAGAGCCACCAGATTCATGCGGAGCTTTCCCTTTTTTAGCTATCTGCATATCCTCAATATTCTCTTGCACAGTATGTGGCTGGGAAGAAGCTCCTCCAAGGTTTTCAAGTAAAATTTTCATGATAACAGTTAGATCACCTTCACTGAGTGCAATCTGTAAAGTGATAAAGCCACAAGTTCAGTTTTGGTGACATTTCTCCCAACACAGTGTGCAAGCACTGAGGAGAAACAATGGGCTGCTTCCAGCAGAAACAAACTGGACAGTCACAATTATCCTGTTCAAAATAATCAAAATTATTTGCCCATTTCTCCTCTATTATTTTTTACTTGTTATAAACAGGAATTACAAGAAGAAACAACAGTCCATACGATGAACACTTTGTAGATTTGTAAAGGATCCTTGCCTATTAAAAATAAGGGTAATTGAGAAACATAAGCACTTCTCAACAATTCAGTAACCCAAAAACATGACCAGAAGACATTAAAGCCAAGATTTGCATTGTACACACTAAAGCAATTGCCATTCAGCAAGCCTTCAAAGATTTAATGAATAAATATCCAGTCATAACATCACAGAATCACAGAAAAGCAAGCAGTGCTAAGTGACAAGATGCAGTCACTTAGCCCATAGCATACAGTGTAAGAATATTTTTCCTATATTTGATTAATTTTGCTGGAACTCCTTTAAATCTCTTATTTCTCTGTGCTTCACCAGTGTGACAATTGGCCACAGCACAGATATAGAAATGAACACGTAAAAGGGCTCAGGAACAAGGAAAAGGTGCCCCAGTTTGGTTTTACCCATTAAAATCCACATGGTTAAGGCAGGAGAAGAAAAATAGACCCCTCCCACTGCAAAGATAATTTTAAATTGTTGTGTACTAGAGATAACCTTTCCATTCCTAATACATCTACTAAGCATTCAAATAACCTGAATGTTACAGATTAAACAATTTAAATTGTCAAATTTTGGTTTTAGATGGTAACTCAGCAAATAACCTCAAAGATTTTACTGCCTGTTGAGTCCATGGATAGCTCCAACAGACCTCCAGAAAAATAAAACCACATTTTACTCCACTTGCATGCAGCTACACCTAAACTATTCATTATACAGTATCAAAACTCTAAGAAATCTATAAACTGGATGATCCAGCTGGAAGTCTTTCAACAAACTGTAAAGGACACTAACTGAAATGAGTTTACAAGCTCCTTAACTAAGCTGAGGACTGTTCTGAGAATCTGCCTAACTTTTGATATAATTACTCAGGATATTTATTACCTGCATTGGTTTTAGGTCTCCCTTGATGCCAATTGTTGGGCATTTATGATACCATGCTGCTGCTAAGTTTCTCTGGACCAGTAAAGTCAAACTCACAGGACGCAGAATTTCAGAATCTGGTTGTGAATCTGTGGATATAATGCACCTAAAAAAGACAATGGAAGTAACAGAGGGAAAATGTTGTCTGGTTGCAGAAGGTAAAATAATATCACATTAATCTAGCAAAATTACAGGCATAATTAATTCAAGAATAAGCACATAGGCACTTACACCCTTGTATGCATTCCAGATGAACTCAAGTTACTGTGCTATCATTGCTTTCTTTCCAAGAAGCTTTAGAGATTGTTGACCTGTGACTCTCTCTAAAAGCACTCCTAAACTTAGCTTGGCATGGTTTTTTGCTTGGTTTTAGCATGTTCTCATTGCCTACCATGTTCAAATAAGAGAAGAATGCTGCATACAGAACATGGACACTTTTCCTTTACAAAGACACCAACTCAGGAAACAGCTCCACATTTACCTTGATAATTTCAAGTGAGTCAGCTGCACATCCATGCTGTCAATGACTGGAGGAAGAGGAGATTCATCTGAAGACACCAGCTTGAATTCATTCTGAACTCTGATTAAGCCAAGATCAGCCACCAGAGCATTAGATGAAGCTGAAGATTCAGGGACAACTATGACTGGAGCTTTCAAGTTGACATCCATCAGGAGACGGAAGCTCTTCTTAGCAAAGTCCTTCATGCTGGAAGCAGCCATTTCTGCTGCCTGCACAGTGACTGCAGTCAGGGCTTCTTGTGCTGCTTGGAAATTGTTCAGGAAGTTCTACTCACAGATAGGAAAAAAAAGTAAAAGTTCCATGGAAACAAATAAGCTTCTCAAAGGCAATGTCCAGGCAAAATTAAAATTTAAAAAATTTAACATCTCTGGTTTAAATATGAAATTGCTAATTCAACCACACTTGTTTCAAAAGAGAAAAATGTTAAAATAATGAATAAGCTTAAACATTATTTAACTGTGTAATTTTTAAGATATTGTTAAAGGCATCAGCTCCATTCATTACTTCTGTCACCATTCTCCTTGGCAATCTTCTGTAAAGCAGTGCAACTTATGTGGTAACTCTAATGCAAAATACTTCTGTGTGCTTGCACATCAGCTCACCACCAGGTACAGGGCAAAATGAGCTGATTGCATTTTATCTCATTAAAAAGAACTTTGAATGTCAAGAAAAGAACTTGAACTAATGCCTTACCAAGAGAGACATGAAGAACTTATGCAGGTAAATTATTTGGATGCAGCCCACTTTCAGAGACATTTTACCATCCACTCTTGACATATCAGCATAGGCCTCCCCTGCAGTGGCATCTGGATAAAGTGACATGTGAAACCTAAACACTTCATCTCCCATTATGGAGACAGCCTAGAAGATTAAGTTCACACAGTTAGTTCTACCAGGTATTTCTGAAACAAAAAATATTTCCCCAAAAAGATCCACAGCAACTTAGAAGCAGTACTTGGACACGTGGTAGGCACAAAAGGAAAAAGAAAGAATCTCCCATTTTATAGAACAAGCCTCTTCTCACTTGCTCATCCATAGCCCATTTTATATTTAACCCCTGCTACTCAGAATTGAACATATCAGTGCAAACGTAATTAAAAAGAACTAAACATTAATTGGAAAAATGTTTTGCTTCTCTGAGGGGAAGGAAATTAACCAATACATTTTGCTTAGTATTACATTGTATATTGCATTCTATTATACAGCAAATTAAACTACAGTGCTGTCACTAAATCACTTGAAAAACTGGGTCTCATCAGCTGTTTACAATCTGCTCAACACATTACCTTTTTATGGATTGTTTTTGGATCAACATTTGTAATTACAATGTCCTCAAGTCTGGAGAACACTTTAATCTCTTTAGGCTTCATAGCCACAGATGCATCCATTCCTGAATGAATCAAAAGAAGGAAGGAAATAAATGCAGTTCAACAAATTTCTAAGTAAACACTTCTGCTAAAAAACAAACAAACAAACCCCCAGAATTATTTACTACTGAATATAAAGAATAATAACAGCTTTAAATCCAGCCTTCTCCTATGCAACAATGATTGCTAAGCCTGAGAGAGAAGTCAGGGCCTTACTGCACATGACAAAGTTGCCAACATAACCTGATTGTAAGATAGAGGACAATTCCCCAACACTATCTAGGATTTGCTATTAAAAAATGGAAATCTGTGTTATCTAAAACATAGTGCCTTCACTTCTTTCAATTTTACTACATTTGGAAATCATCTTTGTTTTCTGAATCAAACTTTTTTTTCCTTGCAGATCATCTCATACAATCAAAATATATTTCAACAAATGTTAGAGACACCTGCAGTGCACACACTGGCCCTTTAGAAGTGAAGGGAGGGAAACAGCATTTTTCTGGCTACAGCCAGCTTCATCTAATATTTAAAGAAAACCCACCTTACCTTGTACTCTAATGTCTGCAATTGTACAGGTCTGATCACACACTGTAATACTGAATGCATTGAGCTTTGCAGTGAGCTTTAATTCAGAGACATCATCATGGGCTGCATCACCAGACACTGGGCAGGAAAGAGACATACAAGGAGTTCAAATATTACAAGCCCACTGTTTAAACAAATATTAGACTAGTGGTTCTGTAAATATATGAACTATTCAAAAGCAGCCTGCAGTCATTCCTTAAAAGATATGATAATCTTTAGTCAAAATGTGAGAAAAGCCATTTATTAAGAGTTTCCTTCAGGCACACAAACTGTCACCAATCAACAAAGCCATCAAGATTTCTTTTCTCCTCATTAACATCTAGTTTTCATGCATCAGTTGCTGAGTGCAGTATACACCACATTATTTGAAACACTATCTCATCACATGAGAAGTGCTCCTCTCTGTGCCAAGTAGCAAAGCCAATTTAGGCATATTAACTGCAGCAACACTGCACAAACAGAAAATGGAACAGCCACTGGACTCAATCCCAATAGTGTTAGGATTAGAGAACCTTGAATGCCACAAACAACACTACAAGCACAAGAATCAACAACACAGGACCTGACAAAATATTCAGGAGCTTCCATGCAAAAACTTTTCCTATTTCAAGGCTACAAGATCCATATTTAAAATAAACACACCATCCTTCAGTTCAGAACTTCTCTTTGCTTCCCCAGAGCAGTATTTATTTTCAGCAATGTAAGCACTCTTTAGAGCCTTCAGATTGCAAAGCTACATGGTTGTGACACTAAACCTTTGGAAAGGCTGCACACTGCAACATCATTTATTCAACTTTGATTATGAAAATCAGACCACCACCCAGGGAAAAGTTATATTGAGTAAGGAGAATTTGTAAAATTAAGCAACAGGAAAAATGTCTGCTGGGCTTTTTTTTTAATAAGATTATTTTCTCCCCATTTACAGTTGTGCATGCTTTGTTTTCCACCAAATTGACTGCAATGCTGTCATTGGAAATAATATCCTGTGAAACTGAAGGTGAGATGCTGTTAAACAACAGAAGTACAGCCTGTGTAAGATGACACTACCTGGTCTAAGAGTGCTTCCTTTTTCCTGTTCTTTCATTTGAGGCTTGTGCTCTGATGATTTCTCAGCACTGGGAAGACCACCTGATGGAACACTGAAGGTGAGGAAACTCATGATGGAAAGCAAAGCCTCAGTGTGAAGCACTATATCCAAACAGGAAAAGGTTACCTAAAAGGAAAGCAAAGAGACAAAGTCATATTGTGATTTAGTTGCATTTTATACTCTAACAACTCAGAGTTGCTGTCAAAGAACCAAGGAAAAAAGCCTCTTGCTCAATTTCACAAGTATTTGACTCTTCTGTCTCCATCCCCTTCAACCTCACAAGCTCCAGAACAGAGGAGGGAGCTGTGGAAGGGAAGCTTGCAGCAGCTACAGAGGAACTGTGCCCATCTAAAAACTGATGCCTCACGTGGCTGTGCCTTTTCAGGACACTCTCTTGAGTTCTGCTGCATTTCATTGATTGCATTGCATTCAGCATTTTGATTGACAACTTCAGAACCACGTGTGAAGATGTTTTAGGAGACATGGTACAACAACAACAAAAAAAAACCCACTAAGATCCAAAATTTGCAATCAGAGCAGGGAGCATGTGAGCAGCAACCACTCCTGCCAGTGTTGCTGAGTGAAACCCAGCATCAGCCACTTACTCCACACAAGGCCCTCAAGAAGCTGCTTGACCCACCACTACTGTTTTAAAGGAAACATTTCAAAAGCACAATGACATGCTTGCTTCAGAAGTCACTGAAGCCATGGAAAACTACTCATGAATAGCTGCTTTCAGGAGAAGTAAAAGGACTAATTGCACTCAAGACCCCTGAGAATGCTCCCTGGATATTCCAGCTCACATCTCAATTTCACTGTTACTGTCACAAGCTCAGAATCACAAGGCCCTGGTTTATCCCTCTGCCAAGTGTACCACTCCAGAAACAAAGCACATGCTAAAGGCCTCAGGTAAAACTCACAAGGACATTTTTCTGACTAGCAAAAAATGTATAGTTTTTAGTTTAAATAAATTATTAAAATAAATACTTCAGTTTAAAAAAAATCCTTTTTTTCCACCTGGATTTGTCTTTGAAGTAGCTAAATATAAAGCAGTAGGTTTTAATGATGAGAGTCAGGGCCTTGATTTTGGGTTGGGTTTGTTCCCTTTTTTGCCCTCTTCAATAAGAAGAAAAAAGGGAGCAACTAACACAGATGCTATGATTCAAAAAGCTTAAAAAACAAATATAAGTACATCCAATACTTACATTCATGTTTTGCTTGGTGCTTTGGTAAGTAGTAACAAAGTCTGGTCCATCAGGATCAGCCTAAAGGGGAAAAACAAAAGAAAAGGGACACAGTCAGTCTCTATTGAATTAGCCAATAATTAATTATGAATAATTTTATTAACTGAATTGCTTGAATTTAGCCTACACACAAGATTTATTCCAATTGTAAAAGAAAACAAAGGAAAGTGATGAAGCCTAAACAAACAAGTTCTTCAAATCATGCACAAGCAAGATAACCAGAATGGTTTACTCACAATGCTCTGATCAAAGCAATTTCATAGCACATATTTTGTGAAAATTCAACTGGCTAGTTACAAAACTTTGTCTCATCTAGAATCTATTTAAACTAGATCAATTTATGCTTAATCCTTTGCCAGTACAAACTAATTACTTTTCACTATGTAAGTGATGCCAGTCCAGATAAGAGTATTGAGGAGCCCACTGGCTCTACAACCTATCAGACTCCCAAGTGTTCCTGCAATTTTTAAAGGCTTTTTAAAGGCTTTTTAAGCTACCAAATGCCAGTTCTATCACCTGTAGGGTCACTCCTCACTTGCACAAAGACCATCACACCTGTTAAGTTTCACACAGGTGCTCATTTGTGCTGTACACACAGAACACAAACAAATATTTGTCTTGCCAGTGATTCCAGTAATAGCATTGACTCATGAAGCAAGAGCTATATGGAAGCAGTGGAGAATTAAATGAAATGTTAAACTGGAAAATAGGTATTTGGGAGAAGGCCTGGGTAAGTTTTAGATACAAATCTACAGGCTAAGTATGGAAGCCTTACTTTCCTCCCCATGTAATTTTACTGAAAATGTATTGAAACCTTAATATATTCCATTTTCAAAAGATGTTCATCTGTCTCACTTGAGGAATTAAGAATGCAAAGAGGATCTCCTTTTGAGTCTGCAAACAAAGAAATAAAAATGTCAAGTGTTTCCACTCAAGCTTTACTCCACCTATATGCAATAACTCCATGCTAATTCTCTATTACATACTAACTAAATACTATTCTTGCTGAAATAGTGAAAGTAAACAGCTATTTTCACTGAGAAGCTACACATGAAGCATTATTTTGTGAAATGCTATATTCAATTCATTTTAAATTAAACTAGTAAAAATTAACTTACCTTGCTCTTGAAGCAAGACTTAAAACAGAAAGTTCTTAGCATTCTTACCTTCATGTCTTCACACTCAAAACCTTACTTTTCTACTTTGGATAAATGGCTATTTCAGTTATCACTTGACTGTCACTTTGAATTGTTACCTGACCAACCAAAGAAGCATTTCCATTGCTGCCAGAACTGGTCATAAAGCACAGAAACAGCTCATCAAAACCCACTGAACAGCTGGAATACTTCTCAGGAACATTCCTGCTCAAAGTACTCAACTCACTCTAAATACATTAACTCCAGCAATGGCAGTAAAACTTGGCATCAGGTAAAACAGATTAATTCTATCTAAATTACCCTTTCCCCTCCCCTCATTATTGGTTGCTGTATGTTATCCTCTGGCTATAAATCCAGTTGCACACACTCTATTGATTGTATCAGTACCCTAGAAGACTTACCATGTATTTCAGTGCATCTCATTGTAATTTTCTTCAGATATGCTGCTGCAGCCAATTCATGATTTCTAATTTTGGTTTTGGTGCCAAGCTGCAGCACAGTTAGAATATGTAATGGATATCTCTCCTTCTGGACCTGCTTCATCAAGGTTATTACAACCTTGAATATAGAAAGGAAAATAAGTTCAGTATTTCAGTGAAGCTGTTCAGACACAGCAGGCAGTTATAAACAGGCTACATGTGAAACTTAATATTAATCTAGACATTTTGTACTTTTATAAATAGACCCTATAGGACCAATTTGCTAAAGATTTCCCCTGGCCCCTGCTCTCTTCCTCTTGTTAGTTTTCTTTTAGTTGCCAAGTCAAACTGTTAAATGGACTTTATAGCCCACTACTTCTAAGAAACAGATGAGTACAGGGCTCAGAGTAAGTTGTACAGATGGATACATACCTCTTTGATTTCAAAATTAAGTAGCATATTGATTACATCTTCATTTAATGCCATTTTTCTCTTTTCAGACAGCATTCCTTCTGAAACACTCTTATCCTGTATCAAAACTGATCTCTCCAGTTCTTTCATTTTACCTGGAATATTCAATATATTGCTCAACTTTTGAAACTGCCACCATTTGTTTAGCTCAAGAAACACATCCAATTCTTTCATTCATTTGGATGGATTACATTCATCTAAGATAAGCTAATAACATTTCCATAAGTAGAGCCCTTAAATTCAGAGCATGAAAGGGAAATAGAAACATGTTCTGGCAATAAGATGACTCTGACATCTCAATACCTTGTTAGTTCCTTGAAAACTTAGCTAATAAAATTACCAAATTTTGTCTTGTAATGTTTCCAATTTTTTTAAGTATCAAAGTATGAACACTGTCCTTAAAAAATTAAAGAGTTTATCAATTAGACTCAGCTTATTATCATACTCTCAGATCTGAACTTCCTTTCCAGATAATAAATGCTTTTCCTTACTCCTGAAAGCAAACACACTTAGTATTCACAACAAATTCCATCTCTGACCTTCCTTTTGCAGCACTGATTTTGCATCCTTTTGAGTTTCTTCTGCTTCACCCAGGTTTTCTGTCAACACTTTGAGACAGACATTCAAATCCTCTTGACTTAACACAACCTAAAAAGTCGCAGATCACAATTGTCAGGAAAAAACACATTGTTCCTTGAACTTATCACCTGCTAACAAAGCAGAACAATGTTTCCTGGCAAGAAGAATGCTTATTTACAGCTATTTTGCCAGCAGAATCATCCCTTCAATAGGAAAATTAAATTCTTTCAATCACTTATTGTAAAAGCCTGAGGAGATTAAAGGTTTTGACCTCCAGTGCTGTATCAATACACATCACAGCATTTAATATACCTATCCTTTTAATTCATTCCTGTCAGTGACATGCCCCTCCACGATATTTTCATTTCAGTTTCACCCAAGATGTCCCTGCTACTTTCTTTCACAGTACATAAAATGCCACAACAAACTCAAGGGTGATGGGAAGGTAGGAAGCTGGAGTTATTAAAGCAAATGTTTGCATCAATTTAAACTCCTCTCAAGAAGATTCTGTTTCTAAAGAAGAAAAGAATTCTTGCTTCACTTCAAAGAATGCTTGCTCAGAGAATTGGTCACAAAACCATTTATGTGATCCCCTCAAACTGCATTCACCTAGGTGGGGTTAAATCCTATTTCTTTGCTGAAATTCACTCCACATCTACTAAAATTTGCAGCTTGAAGCCCCTTTGTGCCCAGAAATAACATTAAGGATTGCTCTCACAGTATTATCACCACCTTTTCACAAGACTTACATTCATTGTATCCAGATACCCTGTGACCTCCAACACTGGTAACTTGTGAAACCAAGCTGCAGAGAGATTTCGTTTCACAGACAGGCTTAAATTAATAGGGTGAAGTATCTGAATATCTGGATGTGTCAAATCTGTCTCCAAAGTGATCCTTGAAACACAGAAAGGGAAAAAAAAGAAAACAGTTGGAAAGTTGGAAGTCACATGTTAGATTTTTGAAAATCATAAAATCTCAAATGCAGCACCAAACACTTTGCTAAGCAGAACAGTTTCTGATTTTATATTTTATATAGTTTATATATTATTAATTATTATTATTATTGTTGTTGTTGTTATTATTATCTTTATTATTATATTATATATTCTAATATTTATATTCTGATTTTATATTTATATATTTTTCTGATCTAAGATAAAGGGTATTTTAATAGCAGATATTTGACACTAGTACCAATCATGGTTTCTAGGCAAGAACATTAATGTTCTACAGAGTATTAATCACTGTACCTTGATAGCTTCAGCTTTGTCAGCTGCACATCCATTTTGTCAATGACTGGAGGGAGTGAACTGCCCTCTGAGGACACCAAGACAAACTGGTTCTGAACCTTAATCAAGCCCAGATCTATTACTATTGCATTGGGGGAAGTGGAGGACTGGGGGATAACTATGACTGGGGCTTTCAGGTGAATGTCCATGGCCAGCCGGAAACTCCTCTGCGCCAGGTCCTTCACACTGGTGGCAGCCTTCTCTGCAGCCTGGGCTGTGGCAGCACTCAGGGTCTCCTTGGCTGTCTGGAAGTTGTTCAAGAAGGTCTAGAAAAGCAGTTAAAGAGAATGGAGAAATGTCTGTAAATAGTTTTTACTCTAGGTTAGGTTACTTTTTCATTTTCCACCATCATCCACCAATTATTGCCATCAGTTATGCTGCCTGCATCAATGGGAGTTGAATTTTCCACAGAAAAGACAACTGAGTACTTTCTGTCATAACCTCTAATGAAGGGCCAAAGAAGTACTAACCCATGCAATCCACTTATTCTAAATTAATCTCTGTTCTTCCTTCTTTCCTTAGCTCATTAGCTTTCAGGGACACAATTCTGAAAGCTCCTCTTGCCCTCCCTGAATAGTATTGAATTCCTATTAAAGAACCTATTGAATGAGAGAAAGCCCACTGGTGCTTTGTTGAAAAACCTATCATTAGGGTACTCAGACACACTGATATTTACACTGGTTAATTTGCAGGAATCATGACACCCACCTTGCAGGAAGATTTTCCTCTAGTGTTAGCTCTGACATGTCTGCAATGAACTCAGAATTTTGCTAGGGGTGGAAAGGGCAGCAAACATAAAACCCCCAAACTACCTCAAATAGCACCAAGTTTTTCTTTATTTCCAAAATTGAGGGTGAGAAGTGACACAACTGAAATTTAAATCAGTTACTAACCAAAGTTTTTAATAGTACACAGGAAAAATTAAACCCATCCCTTCTCTTTCAGGAAATGAAACCTAACATTTGTACTGAGAGCACAGCCCAGAAGACTAATCTGAGAATGCTGCAGAAAGACAGAAAGGGAAATAAGACTTACCAGGAGAGACATGAGAAATTTGTGAAGATACACCAGCTGGATGCAGCCCACTTTCAAACATACAGAACCATCCACTTTTGACATGTCAGTGTAGGCTTCTCCCTCAGTAGCATCAGGATTTAATGTCAGATTGAAACTGAAAACTTCATCTCCCACTATAGACACAGCCTAGAAAGAGAAACAGCACCCACCAGCCATCAGCAGCTTCTACAGAGGTAATGAGCACTAAATACCATCAGCCTATCAGATTACAAGTTAGATTTCTAGTTTTTCTAATCCTTTCAGAAATCCATTCTTGTAAAATGAATTTTTTTATGATGTATCTTACTTGAAAATACTTATTCATGACAAATCAAATACTTTCAGAAGAGTGGAATGTGTATTACATTTCACTTTTATACACATCAAACTAACCAAGAATCAAGTAAAAGTTAAAATCTTGTAGTTGAGTACTTTTTTATGAAGGGTCCTTGAATCAACATCTGTCACAACTATGTCCTTAAGTCGGGCAAAGAATACAGTTTGGCTTGGCTGAAGGCAAAGAGATGAGTCAAGACCTGCAAAGTACAAAAATAGAAACAGAGTCTTGCACAGCAGAAGCAACAGTTCTTTTCAGGGTGGGGACACCAGCAGAAGAAATGAGGAAAAGTTACCAAGTTACTTTGATTGTGTACTACAGCTTCAACCAGAACAAAATAGAAATACTTATAATACAAATACTGTCTCAATATCAATCATCTCTGGAAATAACTGAGCTACAATTCATAGAAAAATAATCAATCCTCCACTTCTTAATAAGAAAGTTATTGAGTGAATGCAGTTCAAGCTATTGAGTGAGTGCACTGAGATTTTCTATCAGGAAAGATGTTACTAAACTGAACTATTTGAATCCAATACTTCTGCATACATAATCTTGTGTAAATACATTACATGATTTAGAGATGGGCACAAGCAAAAGACTTTATGAACTGCACTACTAATCTTGCATATCACACATTCCTAAATATTCATGAGAGTGTTAGCAACTATGAGGATGGCAGTTAAAGTCAGACAAAAGTGAAACTGCCAAAGAATTATTGATAGCCCTTCCAAGGGGTAAAACCAATCAAGAAACCAAAACCCAAACAAGGAGCCCAAACAAACCCCTAGGGTTAAAAACTAAAGAAAACATGTTGAAGGGGTTTTCTTATCCTACATAATTATTTATCCTAAATAACTTTAAGGGATACCACAAATGTATTATTACAACACAAAAAACACTTAGTGCAACATGAAAAGCCATCCATAATCAAACTCCTTCAAAGAATTATCCTAATAATTTGAGTAATAACATAGCACATCTTTCTGGCTGGAGGCCAAAACATTCAAAGGCTGACTTTCAAACAAGACAACAAGCCATTCTTGCACAGATAACAATAAATAAACAAATAAATCAAAACAGATGCTGCATATTTACACCTTCATTTTAGGCCAATGATTAGCAATTGCTTTGAAACTAAATTATCAGAGCAGTTACTTCTAATAAAGAATTTAATACCTTGTATCTTGATCTCTGCAATGTTCTTTTTTTCATCACAAATATTTAAACAGAAGGCATCCAGCTTGGCAAAAAGCTTGAAGTCAAACACATCCTTATCCTTGGAAGGTTTAGACACTAGAAATAAGAGAAAGTGGGATTTTCAAGGCACCTATGACTCATATTTTCACTTTCATCTTGATTTTGACAAAGCCAATCATGTTTCTCTGGATTTGCTTTGCCAGTATGCAACACACCCTTCTAGAACCATCATTTGGATAATCACAACTGTACCTTTCTTCAATCTAGACTCATCTTCTTGCTTTTGTTCTTCTTTGGATGGTGTCTCTCCACTTCTTTCAGTGCCTGATGGACTAACAGCTGTTAGAAAACTGACAGCAGACATAAGGGCCTCTGTGTGCAACAGGAGGTTCAGTGATGAAAATGTCACCTGTTGAAAACATTACAGTAACAAACAGTTACTTAAAGGTGTCAGAGTCAGACTGAGGTGCAAAAGTATCCAGTGCAACAGAAACTCCTTTAGAAACAGAGAAGCTGCACGTGTGGCCAGCAACAGATCATGAAGGAAAAAGCTTTCTGTAAAGCAGAATTGGGATCAGCTTAGAAAATAAGGGAACCTAGCAAGAATCCAGCTCTTACAGCTGTAACTGCTAATCTACAACCTCCACAGTACAAAAAAAGTGATGCAAAATTAATTTTGTCAAACAGAGCCTTGGGCTTGAATGCTCCTGCAATAACAGTACTACAGCAGGTGGCTGACATGTAGATATTTAGAATATGGGTATTCCTCAAAAAATCCACTGAGGAGTCTAAAAGGTAAGTAAGTGCCTGCTGTGTAGTTTAATAAAGGTTGTCCACTTGAATGGGCTTGAAACTGGAAACAGAGCCCAAATGCAATTCTTCCAGGCACAGAAGTTCCCCTGAAGAGCTGCAAGGCAACAGCAACTCCAGGTGATGTACAGAAAATTCAGTTATCTTGACATTAGCACTAGCCCATGGTATGAAGACAGGTAACTCAGCAGCACTGGAGTATTAGATTTCTCATCTCCTGCTGCAGCTTCAGGAACTGCTTTTTGGCAAAAAGATTTCAGTAATTAAAGATCTCAGATGAAATCTATAGACACTTTAAAACTATTACATAACAAGTGAATTATTTCAGTCTTGACACTAAAATAAGGCAGGTAAAATAATGCCACAGAGGTATAAAGAGGAGAAATAACCTATCCAAAAAACACCATCCTTTCAAGATCATCCATTTCAAGAATGCCTCAAGTTATTCTTTTTCTTTAGACTAAAATCTGCCTCAGAAATACACCATCAGTAAAATAAAAAAATCACAGTCAGACATGGATTTAGACTTATAAAAGACAGCCAGCAGAGTGCTGAATATGTGGCACTCACAACACAGATTATTTGACATGAAAGTGAAAGGCTTTGTGGCTCCACTGTGGTTTCCCACACTGGGCCCCTGAATGTCATGATCCCTGATGCATGAGAAGGTGCATTCTTACAGTAGTTTGAATTTCACCCACATGAGCTACACAGACACTTTTTCAGCAGTTCAACAGACAAACATTCTGCTCTAAAGTGGCATCAAAATTTTCAAGGACATTTCAACACCTGAAGTCTCCTGCTGGAAGGCAGGAAAACAGGAAAGCAAAACAAGTCTTATTAATTCCTCCATTCTGAGCAAGCAAACCAAAAGTAAATAAGCAATAAAATCTGTAAATACTCACTTGAATCATCTGTTCAGTGTTGTTAAAAATTGTCTGAAACTGTGGCCCATTTCTGTCAGCCTGAAAATAATGATTTGCATGATGTTTAATATTAATTTCAACCAGTCACTGTTCTCTTCAGAAGATACAAAATAATCCAACTAGCTCTGAATAGTAGCTATAGGACTATATATAGACTATATATTAAGAATATGTAGAAATGCTTTAAAAATAATTTAAAAAAGCTTTGTGTATACCTTGACATAATCCACTTTCAGCAGGTCTAAGCCAGGCTTGTCTGAGGAACTAATGAGATGAATGGGTCCTTTTTTACCTGTAAAACACCACATGAGATAAATAAGATAAATTAGAAATAAGGATCATTTCTGTTCTTTCAGAGAACCAAAAAATTTGTGCCTTGAAGGTAGGGATTAACTTTCAGTACCATTTGCTAAAATACATTGCACCACCAAATATGAGTCACTGGTTTCTCTTTGCCAAATCCAAAATGGCAAATCCCTTCTCCACCCAAGGACTGAGCTCTAAGCCATTTATTTATCCCATAAGCATTATGGTGAGAGTCCAGAGCTTACCAACTCTATCAGAGGCACAAGCACTGCAATGGACAGCTGGGAAACTGGAACAACATTTGCACTTCAGAGAGCACAAGGCACAGGAGAGCTCCAATCAATTGCTACACACACAAGTGCACTTCTCTGCCACTGCTTATTACCTCCAGTTCCATGGTAATCCAAGCTTATCTTCTTCAAATAAGATACAGCTGCTAAATTGTAGGTTTTGACAGTAGCTTCTGTCCCAAGATGCATTACATCAAATACAAGCACTGTTTCCTCAATTTTCTTTTGTCTGGTGAGTTCTACTAAAACCTGGATGAACAAGAAATGCAGTTATGCCATATTCTCACATGCAGTATTCTCACCATTCAAACCAACAACAAATTGCAAGATTAATGCCCTCCCCGCTTTGTTGGAAGCACTGTTTTTATTACAGATTTTAGAGTATATAATAGAAAGGAGAAGTGATTGATGGTGAAAGATATAAATACAAAAAATATTTAGGGATTTTCTCTTTGCAAGAGATTTGCCTGGGACTGAATTTGTTTCTCCACTGCAAAATTCCCACTTCTTACCCCTTAATTATGAGTTGGTATTAATTTTTTCTAGTAAAAATACTCCAATAAGGAACTTTTTTTTTTTAACACATCTGTGTGTATGCATCATATTTTATTTATATGCATCCCATACAAACAAGAAAGATCTCATATGCATAGAAATATGTATGTGTATACATGAAGGGTTTTTTGTTTGATGATTATGTTTCTGCATCCACTAATCTGGAGAATACTGGTAAAAGAATATTAGAAAATTCTTAAAGTATTCTTTAGGCAGGGGAAAACAGAATTAGAGACATACTTCTTTAATTTCAAACTTGAGGTGAAGATCTGTCAGTTCCTCCTGAGTGGGCTCCTCTTTTCTTATTTCTTCTCCTTTAATTACTGAACTGTCAGTTGGTTCAGAGCTTTCCTCAAAATCAAAATATTCTTCTTCAGAGTCTACAGAAGCAAAATTACTTTGTCAGTAAACCTTTTCCAGAAACAGGGCTAAATATCCCACTCTCTCTTTCCCATTCCAATTGCATTTTTAGCAGCATGATCACTTGAAATCAAACTTGATAAAATAAACTTTAAATATATACTGTTCTCTTACCCACTGAATGAGAAGTGAACAAAATTAAAGCCCTATTAAAGGCAGCACTAGAGTCTAAAGGCATCATTAGACTTTCAAGAACACATAAGAAAGTAATAATAAGAGAAACTCCAGGTAATAATAAGAGAAACTCCAGTGTCCAGGTTCCACCATAGGAAATTTTTCTCTAGAACAGCCATGAAAATAAATGCTCAAATCCAGAGTCAAAACAGTAATTTCTCAGTAATGTGCTATTCTAGTTCTGCCTTTGCAGAAAAAGGAGAGCTTTGCTAATACAAAACAGTCAGAACAACCTAATACAGTCAGCATTTACAGTTCACTCATGTGAAGAGGTTGCTTATGTATAATATTGATTTTTTTTAAGAAGTGGGTTTGCATTTTAGAAAAAGCAAGTTTATTCATCTGAGGTAACATCAGAATATTAATCAAATCTCCTTATGTGTTTGAGGGTAGATATGACCCACCCTGCTCATCTCTGTTGTCCTGACATGTTTTAACATCAATAACAGCTATAATAATAACAGCTATAATATTATTATTATATTAATAGCTAAAATATTAGCTATCCCCTCAGTTATGGCTGCTCCCTTTACAAAGACCCATCTGTAGCTTCTTACCTGACACCATTTCTGCCAACAACTGGGGTGTGCTGAGCAACCCTTTACCAACAACAGGAATTGTGGGAATAGCTGCTACCTGGAGGGAAAGAAAAGAGCAAAATAACCAGCATAGTATTTTAAAGTTTATATAACTTGGTATGTTCATATTTTCTAGGGATGATGAATGTTCCACAGGGCTTTCCCCACATTCTTTGGCAAGGTCAGCTCTGCCAATACTTATATTGAAACCAGCAGAACAATGACAAAGCTCCACCATTGCTTGAGGAAGCCCAAAATGTTCTGATGGTAAGTCAATAAAGACACTAATGATGTTTTTTTCACTTGTTTGAGGTTTTTTTAAGGTTTTTTAATTGTAGTCACCTTACCTTTGTGCTTGGAACTGACACAGATGACTTCTGAGGCAGTGGAATGCTATCAATCAGATCAGAGATTGCCTTGATTTTCTGGTCAGAGAGTCTGACATGCACCAAAGGAAGTCCTCCTGACACTTTAAACCTTTAAAAAAAAACTGATTAAACTCCTACACAAAAGGTACCAATTCTTCATTTACATCTTAACAATATGGATACTCCTCTACAGAGATCACATCACAGTGAAGCCAGGGATTCTGCATTAAAACAGGCCTTGGACTTAAGCAGCAGTTAGTAACCAGGAAAGGCTTCAGAGAATCACTACCCAAAAAAAGATTTTGCCAACAGTATTAACTTATTTCAGTTTCTTAGTTAATATCTTCAAATTACAAAGTGCAAGTGAACAAATTAACAAAGTTCAAATTACAAATGAACCTTTAGGCAAAACACAGCTTTCTTTTCTCTAAGTACCAAGTAATTCTAAATGAGTCTTTTCAACATTAATACATTACTTTGCCATCCTGGAATCTCTTTCCACCATTGATTTTGCCAACTGTACATGGATATCCATGGGCTGCAAAATGTGCAGAGTTGATGGGTGTTGAAAACGAGCCTTCTTCCAGTCTTCACCTGAGAATGTCCAGTAAATTTAGATTAAAAAAAACATCACTTGCTAATTGCTTTCATTCAGGCATCATTAAAGTAATCAAATGGTATCACTAGGAGGGTAAAAAAACCAACTTAAGAAACCTAAAACAACTTAGGTGAAGTATTTTAAGAGCTTTTAATCCCATTTGTGAAGACTGCTACCTTAGCAGCACTACACCCAATTCTACACTAAAAATGTATCTACATTGACCCCTAGAAAAACAAATGGACAGACAGATAAAAGATAGAAGAGCAACCTATCATTCTGTTGATTACATAAATTTAAGTGAAGAACTAAGGCAAATTTTAGCTGTGCTTTTCCTGTGTATGATGGAAAACATAATAGTTCTTTTTATTTACATTTATTGCTACCATTGAAGTGATGCACAGGTCCAAACAAAAAATGAGCAGAAACTAACCAATGTTTTCAAAGTTTGGCACCCAACATGTATTATAACCCAACTTTTCATTAACTACTGATTTTAGTTTGTCTTTTTTTCTTTAAAAAACATATTTATTTATTACAGGTAGATAGCTTTTGACAATCTTTTGCCTAAACAGCAGCTATTTGGTTTGTTACCTGTTCTTCCAAAAAGAAGTTGCACATTTTTAATTTTCACATCAAATTTGTCATAAGCTTTGTCCATAATCTCCTCTAAAGATGAAAAGTTAGAAGCTTCACTACTGCCTTGATTAATGCTGTTCAGCTAAACACATAAAAAACAAAATAAAAGTCTTTAGAATAGACATGTGCTATTCATTCTAGTGAAGATGAAAAGATGATTCATAGGGGTTAATAATTGACATTTGGACTCTTACAGAGAAAGATTAAATCACTTCACTAATTCTTGCTAAGTAGATTTTTTTTTGTTGTTGTTACTTCTATCAATCCACTTAATTCAAGCTATTCAAAAACCTTTTTTCACTAATCTATAGTTTTACTTATGGAATACAACTAAAATAAATATTTAATCAGTCATTAAATCAAGTTAAATGATTGCAATCTTCCCATCTTAGAGAAACAATTCATTTTCAAACTTCAAGAGAAAAATTATCTTCTCCTTTATTAATAAAAGGCTGTAATTTTACAAAAAAGGAAACAGAAGTTCATGTATTCTGCTGAAGAAATGAAAGATACTAAATGATAAGGTATTACAGTTATGATTGATCATGTTTCCTGGGGAGGATTAACTAGTACAAGTACATCAAAGATACCCTAACAGCTCTGATCAAACTGCTGACCCCAATCTATTTGGTTAGAAATATAAGTTAAAAATATGTTGACACAGATGATCACCCTGCCTTCTGAAAGGAAGATGCTTCCAAATGACAGCTATATTAAAAGAGAAAATTTGCTTTCCTTAGGCTTATAAGAGACATCATTTATATACCTGAAATGTACCAAAGTCCAGAATCAGCAAATCTGAATTTTCATGGTAGAAACCAGTCCGTGGAACCACCAGGTAGGAAGGTTTCAAATTAATCCTCAAGTCAAGGACTTTCCTCATTTCAATAATGTGAGCTAATCCTTAAAGGAGAAGGAAAAGCCATGGAAATGTCAATGCTATTCACAAGTGAAACAACTGTGACAGTCAGCATATAAAAAGATGTTATCTGAAAGATAAAGCCTCTTGAATCAAGGCTTTCATAGCATTCTACTGATTTCTTAGTAAATCCAATGCTCCTTCCCACAAAACATTCACTAAATCTCCATGCAATGAAGTGAGAAGTAATTAACTGTATCCCAGCTGAAATGAGGGCACCAACTCAAGGAAAAATCCCAATCCTACCACTTGCTCATCAATCAAAACATAAGCCAAGTGTTTGGGTAATCACATGGAAACAATTATGGGGTTTTCCTTCACTGAGATTTGTTACTATCTTACCTGTAGCAGTTCTCTCCTTGATTTCCTCCAGTTTCATTAAGGTGGCTGTTGTTAATCTTTCAAGATCCATTCCCTTACTTGTCTGAAAGAATTCTACCATTGCATTTATTGTTCTCTTAAAAAAAAAAATACAAGAATTAGCATTACATAGCATTACACAACAAAAACTCAAAATCAGATCTGGACAGAGCCAAGAGAGTAAGAGCAGAGAAAGAGGACCCAGAAACACCTGAGAGTTTTGGTTACTACTCACTGCATCATATTTCACTTCCACAGGCTGTGATTCAATAGTAAGGCTCTGATCAGCTGTGCTGTCCTCTGGGTTAACATCAAACTCAATCTTAAGCAGAGAAGATTTGCTGTCCCCTATGGAAGCCACAAGAGATGGCACAATGTTTTCTTGCCTCAGGCCTGTCACATACCAGTTTTCAAGCTTTGCTTCAACCCTAAAGAAAATGAATAGTTAAAAATATTTAATTGGGCAAGGGTTAGAATCAGTTGCAAGAGAAAAGAAAGGCAGAATATTTCTGTTACATAAATAAAAAGTGTAGAATGTTTAGTAGTGTGTATGGATGTAAAAAGCAGTTACCGACTTCTTTTGGTGCAAATGGGAATTGTGTACTGAGAACTGCCCTGACAGCAGTGTTAAGTGGAGCCTGCAGGAAAACACCTCTGAAGAAAGCCATTGAACACCACCAAACCACCCCAACTTCACTCATCCTTCCAAGTACTTGTTACATAAAAAACTGATTTTCAGGTCCTGCACCTCCACCATTAAAATCCCTGACTTTGGGAGGCAACATATTTAGCCATAATCAGTGTAATATGCCTGGCTCTGTTGAGATAACTGAAATACATTTTTTTCAGAAATATAACACTTATAAGACTATCTGTTCTACTGCTTCAGTCTTGCAAACTAAATTTTATGGCATGCATTTATGCAAAATAATGCCAAAGCTCTTTGTTTCTGTGCAGCATTCAAGCTGCACCTTGAAAATTCCCCAGAATGGTTTTCAGCAAAAATATTTCAAGTGTCAGAGGCTGAGCTGGTGATCTTATGCATGAAGCCTGGACTGAAGGAACTGCAAATGAAAGCAAAAAGTGCACAGATTCATTTTCCAGACATGGCAATCTTATTCATTGACTGTGTAATCCAATAATCTTTGTTCACTATTTCTGGTGTGCCCTCTCCTAAAACACAGGAAGGTCTCAGTATCTTATGCTCAGATTGATTTTCCACCTACAGCACAAAGACATAATTTTTCATTTCTTAGGCAGTGAGTAACACATTCACTAGTTTGGCTGGAGTGTGTTGGCCACACCACTTCACATGGCTTAGCTATCACTTCCCAAAAGTCATATTCAGCACTTCAACACTTATATTCAAGAACAAGGCTGCCATTGTTCATGAAAACCAGCAGACAGCATTCCCTTCTTCCTCCCATTCCATGTTATTCACCAAATTATATTATTTACAACAGAGTACAATTACAGAATGCCAACAAATGTACAAGGCAATGTACAACAAGCACTACCCAAGAAAAGTTAAGAAGCTGGGGAGTGGGGTGAGGAGGGGCAAAGATGGTTCTACAAAAAGAAAATACCAATCCAATTACTTAATGGCTTGTGCTCCTGGGCGCTGGGATATTTTGGTGCTCAGATCAATTATCTGCACTTTTAGAGTTTCTGCCACATTCTTGTCTTCTTTAATTGTAAGAGAAGTGCTTAACAGCTTCAGTGTCACAACATGGGCAACATACTAGTGAGAAAAATGGAGAAAACTGAAATGAATCATCTCAATAAGAAAAAACTATCAGAACTCCTCATGTTAACAAACTAAAATGTGTCTAAGTTTTTCCAGTCAACTAAGATTAGAAACTCATCTCTATGCAGAAAGCAAAGTACAGATTCTTTACTTCATTCAGTGTTTACCAGTCATTTCTTTAACATAAAACAGTGTAGTTCAACTAAGGCAAAGCAAATATAGTTTCACTCTTTTCAGCATTAAGGAATTTTTTTTAAACCCTGAAGCAAGCATAGCTAAACTACACTCAGTAGAGGACTCAGTAGATCAACCAAAATCATTATAATTCCATTAAATAACTACATTTCAGAAGATACAGCTCATATGCCTTCATTGTTCTTACAGCTAAATGTCAAGTCTTGGCCTTCCCAAGAGAGGGTTCTGACTTCTCAGCATATGTACCATTTTAATACTACATAAATCAGCAGCTTCAGAAGGATTAAATCATATTTCCTACCTGAATTTGAAGCCTTCACATTTCTTCAGGGTAATGAGAGAGCTGAAGGCATCTTTCATTTCTTGTGTGGTTTGTTTTTTTTAAACCATCCCATAGGTTGCTTACCTGCTTTGGTAATGAAAGGTGATGGGAGCTGTCACTATATCCAATAGCAGTATAAAGTTTAGCTTTCTCCTCTGGTGTCATTAGTTCATCAAGAGCTAAAAACCAAAAACCCACACAACTTGCACCTTAGTAAATAACAATTACCCCTTTTCTTCACATTTGCCCCCTACTACTTCAGCTGTGGTGATGCATTCCATTGATTCTTCATACTGAACTAAATTCCAGACTGCAAAATAATTCACACAACAGTCTTCATGTATGGTGGTACAGATGTAGCACAGAAATCAATTTCATTTTTATTACAAAAGGATCCATAGCCCCTCATGATGAAAACAGATTTCAGGAAATTTAGTAGATCAAACTTTGGATCCAGACAGCAAATCACCAGAAACAGAGCATTCCAATTGTTGCCAATTATCACTATAGCTGTAAGTGAGATATTTTTCTCCTCACCAAGGTTCTGAAAAGCTTATGGCCAATTTGGAAGAATGCCTTATTTGCCAGCTCAATATTCAGTAAGAGGTGCCATGAAATGCACTGCTTATGCCATACTCTCTCCTGCATAGTAGGAAGCAAAAATATTGTATTCTTTTTAATGTATAAGATGTAAAATCTCTCTAGTCCATTACAATCTACACTTACTTTCAGGCACGAGTGGTTCTTCATCTTCTTTAATCCTAGATTCTCTTTTACCCCAGAAACCACTAAACCATCCTCCACTTTTCTTTTCTGCTTCAGTGCTCTTCTTCTTCAGTAATTTTTGTCCTGATCTTATTGTCTACAAACCAAAAATCAAAACAAATTGGACAAAATACATAAATTATAGTATTACTATTTTTCTGTAAATAATCCATGTGTGCATGTTGAACATGCATTTAACTGAGGGACAGCAATGCCAGACCACAAGGAATTAAGAGATCTTTGACTCAGCAGACAGAGCCAAAAAGAGGACCAGGGTGAGGCACATGTCTCTGTGTATCTGTGCATGCACAGACACAAGCATGCCTTATTTTTACTTTGGACAGTTTTTTCTACACATTTCACCAGCATTTAGACTACAAAAAGGTAGGAATCATACAAAAAGACAGTATTCAAGAGAGTACAAAAAGCATTTACATTCCTAAATCTAGTAGATTTCTTAACCTAGTAGTAACAAACCTGAGGACCAATCCTGTACCATTTAAAACTTTTGAACTTGTTTTTGAACTGGTTTCCAGTTGGGAAATCACTTTACTCATGTCCTGGAAAGATAGAAAACTTGTCTTCCAACCTACCTATGCTATCATACACGTTAGCACGCTTTTAAAAATACTACCATGACAAAACAATCCTATTTGAAGTGTTACAATATTACTGAACAGAAATTACTCCTTACCTCAACTTGTGCTTGTTGTCTTGCTAAGATTGTATTGAAGACGTCAAGTTTTCTTTCCAGGTCCTACAAAAATGCATTATCAAATTATTTTCTGATAAAACACATTTAGGAAAGGCTCTCCACTATAAATTTTCTACCAGCTCCTTCATATTTTCATTCCAATTGATTTCTAGCTCTGCTCATTTCTATCACAGGTATATCCCACCCCCAGCTGCAAACTTCTTTTAACTAGAAGTTAAAATTGATGTTAGGCAGTCTGGGTTTTTTTCTTAACTAGATGACTCTTGCTCTTCATTAAAAGTATCCATGCTCACTAATCCTCAACCAAAGATAGATTGTTTTTAATAGCACTTTACTAGTATTTTATTTTGTTCTCCACAACAGGTTACACAGAACTTCAGATTAAGAAGGTATTTTCACAGACCTCTTGTGTTCTTGTAAAACCATCAACCTGGATTACTCTCAATTACATCTAAAGAATTATTTCATAGAGGGACTAAAACATAATTCCTCCAAAGAGAGAAGACTCATACCTGGATTTGCTTCTGTGTTTCTTCTGACAGTTTGCTCTGTGTGAGCTTGTTCTTATACACATTTTTGTAACTCTTCAGAAGCTGCCTGTGCTGTTTTATGTTACTCCATGACCACATTCGAGTACGTCTTCTGATGTGAACTTCCAGAATACTGTTACCTGCATATTTCCACCTATAATAATTTCATCTTTGTGAACAACTTCCCATTTCATTTGTGCATCACAACTTACAGGTTGCAGAGGTAGTTTATTAGTATGCAAACACTTTGTTCACCACTCGTGATTTGAGTATCTTGGCTTATAAAAATTTCAGTGTTCTCAACATCACTTTTGAAAAATGGACAGAGGGCTTACATTTAATGAGTGAAGAGTTACAAACCTTCATTATTGACTTCTGCACATTTGCAAATTTGGGCTGTTACAGCACTAAGTGCACTTAAGCACTTTGATAATCAGCATCAGTTAGTACTTTTTTTAAAAAGCCAACAAAAAGCATATCAGTTCAAATCTACAGCTGACACGTTTCCCTTGTATAACATTTGCCAAGTTTTTTCTTTAGCCTTTCTGAAATTACATTTTAACCTCTAGTGAGAGCATTGGCATCTTGTTCAAATTTTGGGGACTTCAGCTTAGCAAGTGAGATTTTCATCAACTGGATCTTCTATCACTTGAATCTAAGGGCTAAGTAAAGCCCTGTGGAAGTTATATCAGCATGTGAGTAGCTTTAAAGGTACTTTTAATCACAAAGGAGAATGAAGAGCCTGGAGAAGACTCCCAGAGAATGCATGAATGTAAACAGCTTACCATTCCTTGGCATTTTTGTGGAGAGGTACATTTGGCCTAAATCTTCTGTAGGGTGCATTGCGAACCATGTAATCTATGGACTCCAGCAGGTCTATCATGCTGAGGTACTAAACACAGGAAAAACTTTCTTAGCAAGGTTCAGGTTTTGTTTGCAGGCACTGCTCCAATTGCATGGCCTTCACATTTCTCAAACTACACAGAAATTTAAGTCAATTCATTTTCATTAGTACCTGAAAGTGGACTGACTGCACTCACTCTTTTCAAACAACACCACTTTGAAGTCCTGCTTCCCTCCAAGAACAACAGTTTGTATTTTCATTATCCTGCTCAGCACAACCTCCCAGGCTTTCTCAAACCAACTTTTCTATTTGTCAATGCAGCTGCCCTCATTTTAGAGCTGCATTTACATTGGTGCACCTTACTGGTACAGTTCTGAACTATATATATATATATATAGACATCAGTAAGAGCTAAAAAGCTCTTTAGCCAACTAACTGCAAGGTATCTCTCAATAAATGAGAACACAAAATTTCTGGGGAGCCATCTAAATTACTTTCTTGATATTTCAGCAGGCTTTGTTGCCAAAGCCAGCACACTCCATTCATTCCCACCCTTGCTTGTACTTTGGCATCTCTGCAGTTCCAACTGGATAATAATTTAATAAGATAAGAGCTACTCATGATTGCATTCTCTAGGTGAAAAGAATGCTGCTGGAAGGGCTGAATACAGATCAGATGGCTCCCAGAGGGTCCACAGGTAAGAGTGTCAGAGCACAAGAATCACCAGGAAGTGATTGTTACACAGAGGGGAAAAGATCCTACACTTCTCCCACAGGTACTGCTAAACAGTTCAGAAATCCTACAGGCATGTAAGCACACAAATCCCTCAGAATGTTTTCCAGGGAAAAAACACTACAGTTCATCACAAACAGAAATGGGTGATAAATACCAAACCAACTTGCCTGGGGCTTAGTGAATTCAATGACAATTCTCTGTACTTCTACATTGCAATCAATCTTAGGAGTTTTCAGTTCTACTTCTGCATATGGGTTGATATAGAGTCTTGCAGAGGCTGACACTGGTCTGAAAACTTGAAGATTAAAAAAAAATGAGATGGGTTTTTTACTTAAATATAACAAGGAACAGATCAAGCACATCAATAGATAACATGCTCAAGCCCCACAGAATCAGGATGCAATTCTAACCAATGACAATTAAGACAGTCCTGCAATAGTCAAAAAGCATACAAGCCCTAGTATTTTCTATTACATTATGGTTTTTCTAAAAGGAAGATAGTATGGCCATGCCTGCAGATCAGATCAGGCTGTGGTACACTAACATGCTCAGAACAGTTTAGATTCACTCATTCCTAGCTCACTTACTGTACTGGTAGTCCTCGGGCTGGTGACCATGACAGGGAATTCCTTTCTTCAGCTGGTCCTGTAAGGGGATACAATTCTGTCTAACAATTGCTGAAGAGCATTACTTGTTTAGAGTTCTCAAAACTTTGAGTAGACCAACTCAAGTTCACATGTACTTTGCAGACTTTTGCAGCTGTCAATTCAAGCTGTGTATGAATTTGTGTTTTCACTTCAGACTGAGATTCAGAGGAAAAAAAAGGAAACATCCACAGACAGGCAATGCCAAATGAACTTGGCTGTTCTTAGACAGCTGGATGGTTTTAAGCACTGCACAGTTTTGATTCCATCTTTGATGTTAGAACCCAGCTCACTGGCTTAAGTACATTATTGGTTAATGACAAAATAAAACAAAAATAAAGGTATCCATAAAGATGAGCACAAAAGAAAAAGGGTCAGTAGTAGTACTGTACAAGGACACACAGAGCACCTTTATAAACACAATGGTGAAAAATATATCATATCACCCTATAGGGGTTGATAACAAATGAGGTTCACAAAATATTATTAACAATAGTGCAATGGATTAACAAATGACCCTGAATACAGTGTGAGGAGTGGGGTAGAAATCAGTGTGGTGTAGTTTTGAATACTCCAAGAGCCAGACAATATAGCAATGAATGCATTTTCTTCTACATTACCAGTATTTGTTCACGGGAGCCATGATAATACATTTTGCTGTGTATGTTCCAATAAGCACTGAGGCTGTCCAGGCACAAAAGCTGCACAGGAAAGAAAACATGCAACAAACTGCATACTCTGTATTCAACCCACCCTACAAATATAGCTTTCCATTTGTGAAAACAGAAAACATCTGAAAGCAGATAAGACAGCAAATGAACCATTAGTATTGAGATGTATTTAATCTGACAATACTATTTTGAAATGCTAATTGAATTGCAAGTTCTTTAAGCACACATTCATGCACATCTGTTAAACATGACCCTGGATTACAAGGGCAAGGGTGCACAAAACTGGTACTTGTCCTAATGAAGAAGTCAAGGCTATTAAACCCTTCTTAGATTGTTCCTGTAATTCCTTAGATCTCTGTGTGCTCCTTTCTGCACAGCCTTGGGGGTGGTTCAGGGGCGGGCAGGGAGAACAGAGAAACTGCTTAGCTCCCAGAATTGCAATTACACTAGGAATTCAAATTAGATTAGCAAATGGTAATCTGACAACATGTTTGAAATCACAGCTTCCACACAGGCTTGCTATATAGTGCATTGAACAAGGGGATCAGCATTCACATTGAAGAGAAATTATTAAACAATGGAGTTTGTTTAACTTTATGCCTTACATAAAAACAGTTATTTGTGCTCTACTTGTGCTCTATATCAAAAATAAAGAAAAACAGGAGAATTCAAAAAGCAAACTATTTTCCAACTTTATTTAGAGCCCCAGGTTTACTAGACTCCAAGATCAGATGCTTTCTTCATTTGTGTAGAAAAAAACCCCACGACACATTACCTTGTATATTATTTTTGCAGCTTCATTCAGAATGGAAGGTGTCCAGTTCTCGTTTGTGGTCTAAAAGTTCAAAGTGATAAAAGCAATTTTGTGCATCTTAGCTAACATATTTGTGGGTTTATCCTATGCTTCCAAGCAACAAATGCATCCAGTTTTTCTGCATACACACACATCAAGATAACATACAAAAATCTGTCAGTTTACTTTCATACTTTGATATTCAACTCCTCATCCTACCCATAAAATGCTTAACAGCTAAGGCAAAGAGAGCTTAGCTGAAAATTTCACTTCCCATTTCTCAAAATTCCTGGCAAAATACCAAACTCTTGATCACCATGATGCAATGTTTGCCCTCTTTTACTATGCCTGGATATAACCTGCCCAGTTTCAAAGGTCACTCAGATCCCTAGAACAAATCACCAAGTCTCAGATAGTGTTATGTTCCTCAATTCTCTTGCCTTCTGCTTGCTCAGACTGCCAGTCTATCTGCATGAATAAAAGATTGTCTTCAGTTCCAGCTGTATGCACACTGTCCCTGTATCTCCTTATGTTTCTTTTCCTCTCTGCTACTCCAAAACAAGCAAACAACACACAAGAACAGGCAGCCACACACACATTACCAGTAAACTCAGCTCCCCCAACGTCATTCCCAAGGAAATCGGGCACTGTGGGTCTGTGATCTACAAAATTACAAAAATAACAGGAATTTATTTCTCCTGCTGCAGAAAAATATAACCTTTAAAGCTGACTGAAATCCCAACCTGTTCTAAGCAACTTAATTTGCTTAGTAAATCTAACTGAAACTTTACTGGAACCCACTAAGATAGGCCAAAACTAATATGGCTGTAGTGTAAAGACTTAGGACTTCAACTCAAACTGAAAATTTTCTTTTGGATTCTAACATCATCATACAGGAAAAAAAAAATTAAGAGTACCACATCTCAGTCAGCTATATCACTTTATGATATGCACTTCTTTAACTTTAGTGTCTCTGAAAACAGTCCCAAAGAAAGGTTTGAGAAATACACTCTTATCCAGTGCTTTTCTTTTAAACTCAATTGTCTCAAAACAAACCACTTAATCATTTTACTACAGGAAGGTAAAACTAGTAATACCAGTTTGGTTCATATAAACAAACATTCTTGTTTACCAGTTAAGTGTTTTTAACAGTTTGCCTTCAGACCCATCTGTAAACCCTTCTGCTTCTGCCCTTCTGGACTCTGCCCAGGACACTGAGAAACTCTGTGTGTGCATCCACTGCATGCAGCAATGTGTGAGAACAGACACTGCCCACAGTTACTGAGCAAGGCAGCACTGGTCAGGGGCAAAGAGAACATCTGTTCCCCATATCCATAATTCTAACATTCAGTCATTTCTGGGGCAACTTATTTGAAGCAGTGCAGAAGAAACCACAGCAACTTTTTCAAGGTGCCAAATACAGCTTCTCTATGGACAAGAGAATCAGAACCTCATTCAAGTCCAATTTAAAATGAAGACAATATGTCCCAGCTACTTACATCATCTTCGTATTTAACATGAATGCCTGTGATTTTGACTTGCACATTTTTTATAACTTGAGTTGCAAGCTTTTCTAAGAAAGTATCCTTCTTCTCTTCCTTTGGTTTGTCTAGAACAAGAATTTTTTAAAAGTCAGTATTTAGTGAAAGAATTGCATCTTGATTTTCATTACACCAACAACTACATCAATGTAAATGTAATATTTCCTCTAAATTAACATTACAGTTTTCACTTATTTAGATTGCTTTTTTTTTCCTTTTCTACACATCTGTATTCTGAAGATGTGATATTAGCTACCCATGCACAACTTAACCACAAGAAAATAGATGTCCAAATTTCAGTCAAAACAGTTTGGCACACAGCAGGTTCTGGATTAATACACTCCTTCTACTCCTTCTACTTCAAAAGGTTCTCTCTTAAAAGTACCTCAGTGAGGGGTTTCAAGAAGCAAATGAGTAAGACAGAGTAATTTAACACAAAATACCCTAGAATAATACATGCAAGGAGTAATATTTACAATCTCTCATTATTTCACTCTAGTGATATGGCTCTACCATGTTTCAGCATTTCACCTGAAGTATGGCTGATCAGTGAGCTGCTTTTCCTCCAGCTGCCTTTACAGCCTGCACTGCTGTGTGCAGCACCCTCCCTACAACGTGGCAATTCCAGCAAATGCCACTGATCAGCCTACCAAGCTCATACATTTTTGTTGGAAATGCTACAGATGGCTCAAGTTGAAGAAATAGTCATGGCTATAGAGAAAAATAAGGACTACAGGTTTTGACTCAGCTTACTTGAACTGTTTTTAACTTTTTACATATGCAAAAAACTGAGCAAAGCAGGTACCTAACTTTGTACATCCTGCTAAAAAATGAGAAATTTTTTTAAAAGCTTTCAGAGGTTCAGGAAATCTGCTTAAAAATGAAGACTGAACATGATGTAACAGTTTCAGTCAAGAGAGCAATAGATTTCAATCAAAAAAAATTAGTCAGGAACTCAGAAAAAACAGAAACATTGTATCACTTTTATATGCCACACACATTTCCTCCTATTAACTGACTAAAAAAAAAAAGGCAGAATTATCAAAGCTTCATGATCTCCAAGTGCAAGGAACCCATGAACATTTTTGCAGCCACATGCAGCTACCAGCAGCAATTTGTGTGACACCTTGCAGAGCTTATCTCGGGTCCCCACAAGGTTTTGTCTCCAACTGCAAGTCTGTGTACAGCTGCAGCTTCCTCCAAGACCAAATACACAACACAACCACATGGACCTGGCAATCCTTAGACACATGCTAATGCTGAATCCTGCATGGTTTGGTGTTTGTAGACAATCATTATCCTCTTGGGGAACAACATCAATTTCATTCCTGTTTAAATATGTCATAGCATTAAATCAGTTATTTAGAACAGAGCTAAAAGGTGATAAAAAAGACTTTACTGCTATAGCACCAGTTTCAGGTTTTCTTTACCTATTACTGGAATCTTACAAAAATCAGACAAACAAGTGTAAGTTGCACAAGCAGTTTTTCCAATAAATGAAATGCCACTAGTTTACAGTTCTGCTGTAAATACCATTGATAATTATAAGAACAAGCACAACTATCCAGGTAAAGAGAAGCAAGGACTCTCTTCAGCCTCACTGGCTCCAGAGAACAGATGAACAGCAGAAAGAGCTCTCTTCAATTTATAACCTCTCTTTCAAACAGGAGGAAAGGTCTCACTGGATAGACAGCCAAGGCTATTAAAAACTAATCCACACAGAAAGCAAAAAGAAGCCTTAAAGTTAAAAGCCAGAACTGTTACCCACCTTTTGAGTGATCACGACCTCTAAAGGGTCTCTTAAAATGCTTTTTGTACTTTTTACGCTTACGTCCTTTTGGAATGCAAGCAATGTTTTGGAAAAAGGATAAAATTCAAGTTAGTAAAGCAGAAATGTAAGAAAGCATAAGAAAATATGGAAGAAGGTTTAGCCTGTCTTAAAGCATAATGGCTTAGAAGGTGACATGAAAAGCTTTTCAAGAATTGCAGCTGTGGTAAGCAAACAATCAGCTGCTTCTCACAGCATGAAATACACATCCAGGAGAGGCTTCCACCACACAAGGACACAATTTTCAAGTTAAGATAAAGATGTATGTGGAAACCCAAAGAGCACTTTTCAATAGGATTCTCATGATAATCAACTCTGAAAGAACAAATCCAGTAACCACAAAAAGGACATATAAAAATGATGATTCTAAAAGCTGTACATGAAATGAAATTCCATTATTTACACACATTTCACAACCCACACAATCACAACCATTTCATTATTTAAATGATGCTCATACTTTTCCACAATTCTGAAGAAAACCAGTTTGGTGAGTTGCACTGTTTCTTTTCCTCCTCTGGCCATCCTAGTAAAAATAATTCAGCAATCCTGCTGCCTCTGCTTATCTTTATGGGCTTGGAGCATGGGAAGGGTGTATCCCACAAAGCAAGAAGGAAGCAAGTTTAACAGTGTACCCAGCCTAACCATGGGGAACACCTTGATGTCATTTGCAAGCCTGTTCAAACAAAGGAGGGAAATTGCCTGCCAAGATTTCAACTTGTCTTGCAGGTAAAGTGATAGGGTGGTCACTAGATAAATAATAAAAAGGAAAAACTAGACAAATAGAAACATTTTATTTTGCACAGTTCCTTTTAACACTTCAAGTAATCCTTTATCAAGGTTACTTTAAAAGGACAGCTTCCTTCACTTACTATTGAATTTGCAGGTCTTAGGCTTTCACTCCCATTATGATAAAACTAAGGAAACAGGATATTCCACTTCTTCACCCACATCCATTACTATGGAGAAACTGGGCACATCCCTACACTAAATGTATGTTTTTAAGCTCACTTGAAACCTGTGCTCAGACAACAGCTCAAGGAAGAAACTTTGGCCAAGTGTAAATTTCTGAAAATCAGGTTTCAGAAGTTAAAAATAAAGCATGTACAAAAAACAATAGTTCCCCTGAATTTCAAGGGAAGCTGCTTCCTTGCCTAACTTGAGAGCAATGCAAATAAAGAGAAGCAGGGGAAAGCATGCTAATGCCTTCAACCTGCTAGAGTTCATTTTGTCTGTCCATGGCTTCAAGACAGCCTGGACTTCCTTTATCTTAAGCCCAGACACATTGAGTAAGGGTAACTACTCTCCAAACAGCTAAAGATGATGTTGTAAAATTATAGTAGAATCTTGTCAGCATTTTGTAACATTCTTGAGCTCAACATGACTGATGGAAATCTAAGTGGTCTCCTGTTCTTCTGAAACAGCCACTCAATTAAAAAGGGACTAAGTAATTTCAAGATTCCACTTGAATCCACATTCATTCAAATCTTATTTCTAGAACCACCAATGTGTGGATGTTCACCAAACAAGTATTGTTTTCTCACTTCTACCTTTGGCTGCTTTGGAGAGGACGGACTTTTAAAAACCTCAACTGCCTGCTCATCATGCATGTATAAAATGTATCTAACCATGCATACCCACCAGGCTTGGTGTCCTTGTAAACCAGGCTCTCCAACCCATACAAGGAATCTTGTGAATGGGTGCCTTGCTCCAACGGCAGCAAATAACCAAAGAAAGGCATTTGGTTTAAAAGAAGGAAATCAACTCATGATTTAATATTAAATTCACCAAATCTGTGTGATACAGCAGTATTTCCATTACAGTACCTGACAGCCCAATTCACTTCAGAATATCTACTTTCAGTGATTACCTACATAGGGAAATCATGCAATTTACATTTCTTCTTGTAACCAGCAAAAGACCTGCAGCCTCTGGTCTCCATGTATGAGGTCTGATAGAGACAGGTTGTAACAGCTTAGAAAAAGAAAATAGTTTCATCAGCTTGTGTCAGCAGTTTCCACTTCCCCCTCACACATCCTTACCAACACAGTGCCATGACCATTTGGCTCAGTATTTCAATGGCATCTCAAAAAAAAATTATCTCTAGGCCTATTTATACTCTTAAATCTAAGGACTGAATCAAGATTCTAAACATGCTAATATTAACCAAGTATTTACCAGAAAAAAATTCATGAACACTGACAACTTTCTGTTCAAGATATTTCCTAGCTTTTCAGCAGCTATTATGTGCTCTTAAAAGCCTAGAGAGAGAGCTGAATTTTGTCAGGATTTTATGATTCAGTAGGGCAACATGGATTCAAAGATTTCTATATCTAGCAAAAGCAAAGGATCTTCTCATGCAGGACTTACAAAAGTCCTCTTGAGTACAATATTAGTACAGCACCACAAACACAAATGGCTACCACTGAAATATGATCACAGGATAACAGAACTGCTCAAGTTAGAGTAGAAAATAATCCAATTTAAATGTTCCTCTTGCTTTTCTTTCTCAAGGCTTACAGTTTAAAACTGCAAAACATGACTAAATCTAACTCCCATTCTTTACATAACCAGCTTAACTACTAAACATCATTTTTCTATGATGATTTTTTTCAAAAGCATTACAAACACTGGATGTAGTAAGTTTTTCTTGAAAAAGAAAACTGCCAGAGGCACACAGACTCATTCTTAAATACATAAAGCTACAGAACTGGAATTCCTCAAGCAGTACCCATTAGGTTAAACTTATCCTTTCATCTATGTATCCTTTCATGCTATTGCTACTGGTGCAAAGAGCATTGGCTGAAGCACTGCTGCTGTACAGGGTCCACGTGCTACACAACTGAGGTTAAAATTCTACAAACATTCCTTCCCCCCAGTATCAAGTGAATTGATTGGCTGCAAAATTCATTCACTGAAGTTCTCTTAGCCCTCACATATTTTCTGGTATATTAGAGACAAGAAATAAAGCAAAGCTCCTTTCTTCATTGCAGCCAGATTGTCAGATTGCCATTTGAAGGAAACTGCACATGTCCCTCTCAAGCCAGCAGAGCAGGAGAAAGGCCACAGACTTTCCCATAATGGGAGAATCAAATGAGCAGAGATTACACCCAAACTATCTTTTCTCCAAGTGTTGAAAGCATCATCTCTTTCCCAGTAACTTTTCCATGAGTTGCAGCATTACAAGTATCACAGAAATGCATCTTTAGAAACATTACACAAACCAACAAATAGGTTTCAATTCAGACAAACCTTCAGTGATAACTTTTTCCTCCAACACATGTAGTTACCTGTCACTGGTTCTGAGCTTGCTTTCTGTCCAAACAAGCCCAACTGATACCATAATTCTATTAAAGGTATGGGTTACAAAAAAAAAAAAAAAATTCACCACTACAAAACAAGTTAACAGGACTTAATTGAGAGCTTAACACCTTCTATGATCTAGAGCAAAGGTTTAAGGTTCCTAAAGGTTCCTGTTCGTGCTCAGTTGTTCTGTTGTGTCATGAACTATTTCCTGCTCACAAGAGGAAATTTACCTCTCATTTACCAAACCAGTCCAAACTCAGTACATCATAAAAGCACAGCAGAAACTGGAACAAAAGCATTGCAGTAAAAGTTTACAAGCCTTACCTTTCCCCTTAAAGCTTCCTTTCATCAAAGAACACCCTACCTGCACCTCTAAAACACACAGTTAAACATCTATCTATTATTATGGTGCTAAGGCAAGGTAACATTACCCTCACACAATGTACTTTCTATTGTTCTGTATGGTCCTGTTCCCCTAAAGCACCAAGGAAAAAAAATAAAAGACATACCAGATGAATAAATTCCCATTTCCCATGGAAGCTGACTGGATAAATGAATGGTAAACAAACAAATAACATTTCTTTCAAGCTTTAGAGTAAAAAGACATTTCAAAGCACTGTAGTAAGATTAGCTAGATGCTTGAAAAAATGAAATTTGTTAAGTCAATTAGAAACCAGGAGTTTTCTTTCACAGCACAGCTTAAGTCCTCAAATTCCAGTGGAGATTTGCATTATTAACTCAGTACCTTTTTCTGCTGCTTTCTGCAAGGCTTCCTCAATTCTTGCCAGTTCCTTTTGTTTATTATCCTGCAAGTATTTTTCTTCCTTCTCTGCATCATATTTAACACCTGTAAGCCAAGTTGGGAGAGCATTAATTCTAAATCTCAAGTTATATAAATGCATTATCAAGCAATGTACACCATATACAACATCACATTGCAAAACACCTTGTTTGAGGGAAAGGCTATTCTTTTTTCATTGCTGAACACTGCAGGCAGCCTCCAAAACTGCTGGTTTTACACAATTATGCACTATTTCACAGGAAGAATTTTTCTGTGGAAATTCAGACTCCTAAGAGTGGTCTTTGCAATATAAGACAGATTTTTTTAAGTTCTTCTACACATATATTTCATGCTCCAGGAATTTGCAAGTTTTCTCATCACACCAGAGGTTCTGATTTCAGAGAAAACTAATAAAGTTCTTTGACCCTCTTCCCTCTCCATCCAAACAGTACAAATGGAATTACTGCTTTGACTGTTATCATTCAGCAACAGGTAAACACCTAAAGATCTAAAGCATGCCACAAAGCTGGATTCAGGATAAACATGTTTTAGAGGAAATTTGGCTGTTGAATTGAACTTGGAATGGATACAACCAAGGATCTCCATAAAAGCAACAGGTGCTGTTTTCTCCCACCCCTCTTCTACTAACTTGCCAGCATATATGTAGAAACTTTCCTGAGGGAGCAGAATGTAAAAATGGTGGCTGACATGAACTATTTGCTATTCTAGACTCATTGACATGGTACCCTTGGATATTTTTCTCTTCCATGATTAAACTGTTGCTGAGAAGTTGACATACTTGCTCCAGGAACTATCAGAAGATACAAGCCTTCTAGAGTTGCAACAACTGCCTCCCCATAGAGATTCTTCCAAGGAATCTTCAGAGTAAGTTTATCTAAACAAAACAGATACAGTTACATCAAAACAAACATCTCCACTGTGGTCCAAAGAACACCTCCAGCATTAAAGAGCATTGGTCCTCTATCCTGATATCCTAAACACCTTAGAAGGTTAGGAGAAACCATATGGGCATGAACATTTTATAAAGCCCTTGAAGTGATAAAATACATACACAGGAAACATAAGCCATGATTTTAAGCAAAAAGTCACAGTCTGAGTCAGATCAAAACCTGAGATCATGACTGAAGTTCAATTCACTGGGATGGATATGATTTTCCCAGGAAGGAGAAGAAAAATACTACACATATATAAATCCCCTACAAATGTTTCATGTGAAAAAGCAATTATGATTACCAGGGAAAGAAATTTACAAAAAAAAAAATCTAAGAGTTCCTAAACCTTTGGCATATTTGTCACCTTCTCTGTCTACACTGAACAGCTCCCTTGATCATTCCTGTCTCCAGGAAGAACCCCTCAGATGTGTTTTTCATATCAATCCATAAAGCTACACAAACAGGGTTTGCGTATATACCATTAATGGCAGACAAGTTGAATTTCTATGCCAGTTTCAACAGTGAGTATAATTACACTTAAGAAAGCTTGATAAAAGAAATTCAGGGGCAAGACTGACCTTACAGCCTATATTAAAATTTCCATTGCAATAGTTGTGTTGGAACTAAAACTTACCTATCTGACCAACTTTTATTCTAAAAGGTACATCCAGTTCACTCTGTAAATGACAAAAATAAAGTATTAAACAGAAGAAGTAGTAAAATCAAATATATTTAAATTATATTTGCAAAGTACTTTATTTACATACATAAATTAAAAGCTACTTCTTTTCTACTGGAAAATCTAAGAAGGAAAACAAGACAGCAGCAGACAGGCAAACTAGGGGAAAAAAGAAGAACTGGACCATATCATATTCCTTTGATCCCTTCTTTTTCAAGTGTAGGCTACTTCTCTAAAAGTGGTGTTCAATACTGACCTTATGCTAATGACTTTTGCATGGAAATCTAACACATGGCCATTGTAAGGCTGTCAGAGCCATCCCTTACTTTATGCTCTTGATTTGGTCTCAGCTCACTCTCAGCTCTGGTCAGTCACATCCATGACTTTGCATTTTTCTACATCAGCACTGCTGGAATCTGAATCAATCCCCATAAGAAGGAAAGTGTACAAAGTAACACTTCTTTCCTTTCCTATCTACTAGACATGAAGATATTTGTAGCAATAGATCTGAAGTACAACAAAGCCATCAGGAATGGATGAAATGGACAAGCAAAATATGAAACTTTAGAACAACAAAGAGAAGCCAGTGATCAGGTAATATAAAGACCCAATGTGTTTTCAATGCACAGAAGAGTCACAGTTCTCTTTAGTGAAGTTGAAATACATTAAATTTTGGAGTAAGATTCTCTCAGTAGTACAGATGTTCATTAGCCAAATTAAAGAACATGAAAATTTGCAAAGGCATTTGTTTTTCGACAAGAGTATGGGAACTTAAAGCAAGTTACTTCTTGTTTTTCAACCACAGCTTTTCTTTCTCTGTTCCAGTAAAAAGAGCAAAATTAGAAAGAGTTAACCAAGAACTTACTTCCTATACCAGTCAAAAAGAACTCAGTGTATCCTTCTGTGAGACTACAGTGAGCAATATTTTATCCTAAGCCTCAGTCTTCAGACCCATAAAAGCAATTTGAGGTTTTTAGGATACTTACCAATGCATTCTCCTTTATCTGTAGATTGTCAAGTGCCACATTACCTGTTTAGAAGAAAGGGAGAAATACAGAAAAAATTACTTCAAGTATTACTTATGTTGGAAAAAGGAACACAAGCACAACCCTACCAAGTACTTATGAATGAAACCTGAAAACCTTATTCCATTACAGAATAGCACAATAAACACGTAATTTGTAAGAGCCACTAAATATGGGTTATAGAAAAAATTTCAGTTGAAAGAGATGATAAAAACATCACCAACTTAGATGTCTACATGTTTCTACTCTATTACATACACCCACAAGAATAGGAAGTCTTTCTTATTACTCACTTAGTGTGAATGACAACTGCACTTCTAAGAACGTAGGGTAGACTTGGAAAATGGTATCTTGTTTTTCATGATTTCACATCAAAGAAAAATCATGAATCACAGAGCCACAAAAACACATGCCTGCTTTCACAAACACAGTAACTTTTCCTGACGCAAACAACGTAACAGGATTTCTAAATGAAATACTGGCACAGAATTATACCCGAGGAAAGCCCATATAATATACCTGTTAGTGCTTTAACGTCAGATTCCTTACAGCTATATTCCATTTGAAATATAGGTATTAATATTGCATAAATGCTAAAATACGTACAACCATGACGAGCAAAAATAAGGTGATGACCTACCTAGGGAAGGCACCTAAGCCAGCCAGCTTCCCTAGGCAGCACTTCAGCTGCTTTTCTACATGACTACAGCACAGCGAACGGAAATGTTGTGATACATTCACCGAGAACAGCTACTCCACGCACCCGCACTATCCCGGCTGTTTAACACACGTTATTTACACCGAGAACTGAAATGCACGGCTGCCCAAGCACCCCTGTCTAACACGCATTGTTTACACCGATAACTGAAATACACGGCTGCCCAAGCACCCCTGTTTAACACGCATTGTTTACACCGATAAATTAAATACACGGCTGCCCAAGCAGCCCTGTTTAACACACTTTGTTTACACCGATAACTGAAATACAGGGCTCCCCGAGCACCCCATCAGCTGCCCCGGCACCTGGCGCTCCCGCCACCCGGGGCACTGCGCCATGAGCCCGCCCACAGACACAACAGCACCATCGTGCTTCCACCCAGCACCCGAGAGAAGGAATAGGAGAAAAACCAAGGGGTTTATCGCTGGTTTCCTCCCTCGAAGCGCTCCGAGGCCAGCGCCGTGCGCCCCTGCCCCCGCCCCACAGACCGACGCCAGGGAGGGGGCGCCAGGGACCACGGGCACACAAGGAGCGACGGTGCTCCAAGGGAGCGGGGACTGTGCGGCCACACACCGACCGACCGTCCGTCCGTCTCGGAGGGCCGCGGCCCCGGAACTCGCCTTACGCTCACAGGGGGCCGCCAACCCAGCGCCCGCCCCTCGGAGGGGTCGGTTCTCGCACGGCCCGCGCACCCCTCACAGGGCAACCGCGGCCAGCGAGACCCTATCCCCGGTGACTCCGGCGGCCCGGGAGCGGCAGAGGGAAGGGGCTCCTTACCCCCCCATATGCCCAGCTTGAGCTGAGACTTGTTCAGGTTCTCCACATAGTCGCCCAGGAAGCGGTTTAGCAGATCCGCCACCACGGATTCCAGCACCATGGCGTAGGCGGCCCCTCAGCCGCGGCCGCCGGCTGGGAGGGGAGCGGAGCGCAGGGGAGGGGGCGGCGAGCGCGGCGTGACCCAGCGCGGGCGCGCCCCCGGCAGTCAGCTGACGGGGCGGGGCGCAGCCCAGCGCCTGCCGGGGTGCGGAGGTGGGGGGCGTGGGGGGACTCGGAGCGGCGGAGCGGAGGCAGTGCCGGGCATAGACAGACCCCGGGTGGCTGTAGGGGATGGCGAACCCGCCGCCGGCGCTCGGAGCCGCGGGGCCGAAGGAGCGCGCGGAGCGGGGCGGGGTCGATGGGCGGCACACGGCGCCCCCTTGCGGCGCGGATCCGCGGCGCCCCCGGCGCTTCGCGGCGCCAGGAGACCGCGTGAGGGAGGAGCGGCTGCGGGTGCCGTCTCAGCACCGGCCTCGCGCCCCGGCTCCTCGCCCGCAGGCGCCGTCCCGGCACCGGCATCGCGCCCCGGCTCCTCAGCAGCCCCGGAGGGCCGTGCGGGTTGGGCTGGAGGCTGGCGGGGGTGCGGGGAAGGCGGCCGGCCCGGCGGCCCTCAGGTCCCCCTCAGGCGGGTCCCGCCCGTTCGCCTCTGTGGGGCCGCGGCGTTTGGGGCCCTGGCGGTGCTGGTGCCACCCCAGGGCGAATTGTTCACGTCAGTTCACCTGGGATTGACGGGACCTGGGTGTGCTCACAGTGCCTCAGAAAACTATTTGTGCTTTAAAAACTGCTAATTAAACTGTTTAAACGGTTAATCTCTATTTCTGCTTTAAAAGTTTCTAATTAAACTGTTTAAACGGTTAATCTAGCAGTTCAGGAAGGTCACAGAGGAAGTAAACACAAATGAGGAAAAAATCTCAAAGCGCAGATGCTTGAGAGGTAACAGCACTGCAGAGAATGTATGGAACGTGCTGCTCCATGTGGTGAACCTGCAGGTAGCAGTGTCAACCCTGGAACAAATTTTTAAATCTCTGGGGTGCTCATCTCAAGCTGGTTCTGTAAAGTCATTCTGAACTCATAGGAGCTCAATTATTCATGGAAACACAGCACTTGGTTGCTCGAAATGGCACATTCAGTCTAAAAATGTATTCCAGAGAGCAGAAAACAATATGAGCAATAGGATTCGCCCTCAAAAGTATGTGAAAATAGATCAACACCACATAAATATGACGCCGTGAGACAAATATTGCTTTAGAAAGCATTCAAATGTATTGTGGAGCTTAGTGCAAGCAGAATTTACAAAACCACAAAGCTGAAGGAAAATATTTTAAGTTTGACAAAGGAAAGGTCCATCAGCAATTGTTACCACTCAGGTTCTATTACAGCCTGTGTTTCAGGCTTGAAAGCTCCTTCTTGCTGCAGTTAAGGAAAATCCAGAGAGCTTTGCTAGGAACAATTATATATATATATATATATACACACATATATTTATGCCTACCTTTATGTTCAATTTATTTGTTTAATTATTTTGTACAGCCTTGGCTTTTCCCATCATTGGGAAGAGACAATGGAAGAAAACACGTCAGGAAATTGTGAATAAACCTCCTGCTGCCGTTCTATTAGGTAATGAATTTTCATTTGTGATTTTTAAAAATGAAGTTTTGAAAGATTTTAATTTCTGTGTATACAAACCACAGCTGAATAACTAAAACTTAAGCAAAAGTACTGGCTAATTGGAGGCAGCTGTACATCAACTTAAGAACAATTGTGCAAATCAATGGTAGTAAGTTTTCTCTGTAACAATTATACAATATAGCCAGGATGATATATCCATTTTCTACTTCATCTTTCATAATGGTCATCATTTCTGCCCAGAAAAAAAAATCCAAAGAAAATTTAATCACAACTATAAAGAGTGTTGAGAACCACAAAAAGTAGTTTTTATTTGGTTAAATAACATCCTGATTGATAAAATGTTGTTCTAAAGAACTTAAAAGAACTCCATGAATTTATAAAATCCTCTTGTTTGAGGAAATGGCCTCAAGTAGCCCCAGGAGAGGCTTAAATTGGATGCTAGAAAAAATTTCCTCAGGTTCCCAAGCATTGGAATAGGCTGCTCAGGGAAGGGGTGCAGGATCCATCCCTGGGGGTGTTCAAGGACCTGTGGATGTGACTCTTAAGGACATGGTTTAGTGGTGGCCTGGGCAGTGCAGGGCAAAAGGTTTGGCTTGATCTTAAAGGTGCTTTCCAACCTAAATAATTCCATGCTTACCCAGAAAACACAGGTATAAGATCTAGTGGATCAGAAATTGGTCCTGAAGGAGTGTGATTTAACCTGGAGAAGATCACCAGCCAGTCACATTCATGTCAGATATCCCATTTCAGTAAATCCGACATAGATTTTTAAAAATAAAAGTAAAATTAAATTGAATTAACAATGGAAAACCTGTGAGCAGTTTTATTAGATATTTTATCAACCATATGTGTGGTTTATGCAATATTGCTTGAAAATAAAGACATATTATTGCACCTCTATTACCAGCAGTCCTTTGCTCATCTGCCTGAGCCTCCCTGCAGATAGGACACACTCAGAAGAGACTGATTAATTAATGCTGATTAATTAATGCTGCTCTGTCTGGAGGTGGGTGCCATTCCTGGTGTGTTCTCAGTGAGAAAGGCAAACAGTCCAAAGGGAGTAGGGGGAGGGAAATAACCCCAAACCCCCTCAGCCACGGGTGTATGATGTAAGGATTCTGTATCTAGGAGCACAGATCCAGGACAAACAGAAATCTTGGTGTTTGCCCACCATTCACTGAATACACAGATAATGTTCATTCTTCCTGGGGAAAACCCCAGGCACTCTACTTGCCTTTTCCTAATGATTGGTTTGATAAATATGAATTGAATAACTAGCTTTACTCAGGTGAAAGTCATCAAAAACATGGTTTAGTTCCTGTATAAAGGCTTCTTTTATATTATTGCAGCACTCTGTTAAATAAGAGGATCTGATGATTCCACCACTGCACTAATATACTAATAAATATATAAATACAAAATTGTGATGCTCAACTTCGTAGGTGTGCTATTTTATGTGGCAAGATTTGATCAAACTTCTCAGGGAAACCTTTACCAAAAATATGAAGCCTAAAACAAGACAAGAAATCTGCATTGAAAGTATCATTTAGAGTTTTCTGAATAACTGCAACAACAAGTATTTGTTTAGAGTTGCTTGTTCCACAATCTTGCATGCATCAATAAATGATAGCCACAGCAGTTCTAATCTGAGGTGGGTACATGGGATGAAAGCTCAGTAGCCAAGCTTTCTTCTCCTGTTTTACTGCATTAATATTATAAATTCCCAGCTCCTACCCTCTGACTGTTGGCAAGTGAACAGATGGCAAATTTTATCCACTGTACCTCTCTAAACAGAATGGATGCCTGTTAGCAGCTGGGAAATCAGCCAGGTAATGTTGCATCCACTCTCATCACAAAGCCTGCAGAGATAAGAGGACTTTGTTCTGAGTTAGATCAGGTTGCCAAAGCCAAAAGTGTTTGGACAACTTTAGAAAATCTCCAAAAACCAATTATGCCACAGCTTCTCTGAGCAGCCAATCCCTTGAGAACTCTGATTATGAGGGATATTTCATTCCTTCCAGCTACTGAGGATTTCCCTTGTCACAATTTTGGATTGTTACAGTCTCAGAAGTAACTATATACTTAAAATACATATTTTTGGACCTAACAAATGACAGAGATCAATATTCATGTTCTTACCAATTTGTCTTTTCTAAAGAAAAGTTTAGTATGCTGTAAAATAGTAATATTTGATACTGGAGTTACTCTTATTTATCTTTTCATTTTAAATTTTTATAATAACTTCATTTTGCACTGGTTTTAATCTTTTTCCTAAGTAATACACAGGAGATTTCATTAGTGCTGAATGAACTTGTAGACAATAAATGAAAGCAAAAGGTGCCTAAACTGTTATGTCAAATACTAGAATAAACACTCAAATTACAAGGACTAGATTAGCAAAATAGTTAAAACAACTGATTCTACTTAGAGCACTGCTAACAATTAAGACATTTCTTAGGAATTTTTGCAACACTAATCTTTTTAACAGTAAGTAAACCCAACGGATTAAGATATATTCAGATGTGTGATGCACTGAGCAGATGCCAACACACAGCAATCTGCTTTCCCTTTTCCCCTGTAACAGCTGGAGAGTCTCAGTTCTCAGTGGAGAGAACTGACATCTGCAAAAAGCTGTGGTGCTGTTTCACTGTGTGTCCTTTCTCTCTGTGATCCAACAATAAAATATAAAAGACTTGCTGTGCACAAATATGTAAGAACTAAATGATATGCAAATAGAAGCCTGTCTTATTCATAAAAATAACTTCAATCATCTGCAGAACCCCCAGTTCTGCTTCTCAGAATAATTTTAAACCAGACATGTTGTCTAAATCTGAACACAATGATTATATTTTTCCTCCTATAAAAATGCCACATCTGTTTCTAAATAAATAAATAAATGTGTACCCATTATCCTCCAAGACAAACCCTGCATAAAATTATCCTCACTGGCTTCTATAAATACGTTTTCAGAGAAATCTAGATTTAAAAATTGGAATTCCCATTGACCTTAGTTAAAAGTCTAGATCCCAAGATCTTTACAGCTTTCATGTGATTAGGAAAAACAAGGACAGCAAAGTGTAAACACCACATGGGATGAAATAATGCTGTATCCACAGATGATGACAGCTCCATGGCCAGTCTGACGGTGACAGGTGGTTTTCAATAGAGTTTGAAGAATCATTTCCTTTATCTACTGTACCTTATCAGCATCTGAAAGATTTATTATAGAATCTGCATTTCTGCATGAAATTTCTAGGCCAGGAGGCTTTGTTTATCTTATCAGTGTTGATCACATGCATGTCATAGCAGCTGAAGTTTGGAATCTAAATTACATTGCTGTATTTTATCCTGAGCCACAGAATCTTCAAAAAGCACCTAAGTTCTATCATAAGAACAATCTAACTTAATTTTTCATGAAGGCTTTTTATTGTCTGACAGAATTTTTAAGAGTCATAGCTTTTTGTTTCAGTGATGGGCTGTGAAGATGAAAATGCCACTAGCTGGGTAGAAAATTGGTTGAAATAAAAATGTGCTTATTTTAATGAATATGCTGCCTTTAAGTGGGGAACAAAGCAATAGTAGTCTAGTCTGGACAGAACATATTTATTTTATATTATAAGTGTAAATTCATTCATGGACAAGGACTTGAATTTATTCATTGTGGAAGCACACATAAACATCTATTAATCCAAAGCCAAGCCATTGCCCTTCCTAGAAATTTCATTTTTTTTTGCACATTCACTTGGACATTGGAAGAGTCCTCCAGCAAAACCCAGTAAGTCATAATGAGAGAATTACAGTCTTCTGAGCACCTTTTTAATGCCAATATCTTCTTTTTCTTTAGACTCTTGTACACTGGCTGGGTGCTTCAAGGGGTGCAGAATGTGCTGTTCAAAGCTGAACTTGTGGAGGCTGCTCCCCAGTGGGTCACACGTTCTCCAGAGCCTGCAAGGCCACACTCCAGAGAGGGTAAGTTGATAGGTTTGGGGATCACCTTTCCACACACCTCAGCAAGATTGCAAAGACTGTCATTTCTCATTACAGAAAAATGTGGTCTTTATATTGCCACTTAATTGTTGAAATTAACTTTCATATGAGGAACTAACTTTAAAATGGCATTTTTAAAGCTTATCTAAATTCAGGGTTTATTGTATTTCAATTGAAGATTAGTACAATTACCATTCCAACTTTATTGTTTTATATGCATCATCTGGGTATTTATTAGGCCAGGATTCTCATATAAGTAGATATGTAGCCAAATATAAGTAGCAAATTATCAGTTATTCCAGAAGTGGGGCACTTGAAGGTCACAGCATATAACATATTTAAATACTGTACTTGAACTCAAACTCATAGTATCTGCCCTTAAATTCTTCAGTTCTTCTCAACAGATAAGAGACACTAAGCAGCTCAAGCCTGATTTTAAGACCAAAAGTCTGCCTCAAATGCCACTCTTATATTTGGCCTTCCAATCTTCTCTGGAACTTCAGTATTTTTTGGCTTTTTGTAACTTTTAGATACTTAAAGCTAGAGACAGGAGTTGCAACTTTTTCCCCACAGGCAATGTGACGGTGCAACACTGCCACCACCCAAACAGGAGATTCATGTAAGTACTGATACTGCTCTAGTGAAATCCTGGCTTCACTTCCATTGGAAACTTTACTAGTGACAGTTCATAACATGGTTGGAGATGTCAAGTTTGTCACTCAGATTGTGCTGAACCCACATTTTTCAAGGCTGTAATACATCTGTGCCAAATCAGAAAGTGGCACTGGAGTGTCATGGTCACCTCAGCAGAAAGGCTCCTTGTTTGGTACAGCTCTCCTACAAATTAGTGCCACTTCCTTTTCCCTGTCCTTCACTTCATATTTTATTGATAAAATGCTTTCCATAAAAACAGAGAGAAAGAAATGCCAAAGAATTGAGAAAGAAATGCCAAATCATTCTTTGGCAACATCCTACTGAGGCTGATTTTTTTGACAGTTCTAGCTGTGACATCTTAGGTACAGAGTGGATTGTCCCCACAGCCTCTTGTATGCTGCTTAGGAAGGAATAAAGGCAACCTGGCCTAGAGTATACATTAACTATGTGTAGAAAATACTGGAAAACACAAATCCTTATTTTTCAGAATATTACACAGCCCTAAATGCCAACATTCAATAATGAAGCTCTTTATAGATTAACCTGATTTCTGAAGCTTGCCTTTCTCATGAAACATTCACCCTCTGCACATTCAGCATACGTGACTTGGAAAGGCTGAAGCCTGTGGATACAAATGGTATTTTAAGGTGCTGCACATATTGTAAGCAGTCACTTATCAGGAGGAAGCTATTTAATAATACCTAATAAAGTAATAGCTTAACAACTACCTTTTACAGGTCATTGGGGTTTTTAGGTGGAAGGTTGTACTTGGCAGATGAGAAAGAAATGAGGAGCCTCTGCTTACTATGTTCCTACATCTTTCTTTTTGACAACAGGAGCCATATATACCTTTTCTCCTGGTGTTACCATAAAAAAGAAGTACAGTGTTAAAGCAGCATACACCTGAATTAGGCACTCACATGCTGTGCTGCAGTAGCCTGTGCAAATCAGATTATTGGAATGACAAATCTCTTGGTTTATGCATTAAAGAATGCAAAGTAGTAATCCTGAACAACACATCAAGTTGCCTGTTACCTTACACATTACACCAAATCCTAGTCACATAAAGGGGTTAGCTGCATGGACACAGGGATCTATCTGAATTCCACTGCTACATCAGAAACCACTCATGTTCAAACCTTTCTTTATTTTTAATCTCAGTTTTAAAATCCTTTGACTACCAAACTAAATATTTTTGATCCAGCTGACACCTCTAAATAGTAGTCTTCAGCACACCTTGTAGCCTGCCTGTCCATGCTGGACTTATTCAGCTTGTTCACCTGTATAATACCAGATTCTCTCCTGGGTAGATACCCAGGGATTTTGTCCCATCATGAAGCATTTCTCCTGCAGACAGTCTGTGTCATTTCAATTTTTATTTTCTCTCCTCTAAAATGCACAGATAAGATCTACACAAAGTTAAAATCAGTAAGAATAGAACAGTCAATCCTCACTTTAAAAACCAGGGACTACCAAACATGGAAGATATCTCCTGATCCTCTGGAAGAAGTTGAAGTCAGCATGGAGATGCACAGCTTCCAAGCAAAATTCAGCTTGAAAGATGGCAAACTCCCTGGTGAGACATTGTTCTCCTGTGAGGATCAATGCAGCTGAGCACACCTAAGGGTACAATTGCCACAAGACACACAATCCATGTAGTTTGTGTCCACTTCATGAGAACAGTGAGCACAACAAACACTTGATGTTACAGCAACCAGCAGACCAGATTCTGTATTCAGCATTTTAGTACAGCAGCACAAGAATAACATGGGAGCTATGGCTGTGCTGTTGAAATTGTCTGGTCTGCAGTGACATTTCTTTCCTGTAGAGGCTCTGGGACCTGTGAAACTGATAGCTGCTCTTGGAAAATTCCATGGAATAAAGCTGGGAGCATGAGGTTTTTGTGCATGAAGTACAGAGCCAGTCAGTATAAGTGCCTTTGGTGAGCTGAATTTTGCTGGCATCCTTCTTCTGAAACTTGTCACCAGCATGATAGGGGCTCACCCCAGTCTCTATCAGAGTTTGAAATGATCCTTCCACTGCTCTAAACCCCATAGGAACACTCTGTGTGTGCTTAATGGTCAAATCTGAAGATGACACTACTTCTCTTGAGACCAAGAAAAATATTTGGAGTCAGTGGAATAATAATGATTTCCATGACACAACAGTTTGGCTAGTAATCACATCAAATTTCATTGCTTTTGAGACCACACAATTTTGGGAAAAGCCACTTTAAATTATAACAGTCTCCAAGGCTGAGATATCAAGAAGTAAATAAAAATGTTCTTTTACACATAAGTATTTAAGGTGAAGTCACTGAGGTGTCCTGTCACCCACAGCCTTGAACTCTAGCTGGCATTTGTCAGCATAGGGATTATCTGAGAGAATCACCATTGCCTGATTTCCCATTTCATTTTAACAAGGTGATCTGCAGGAACAGATGTATTTCTTGCCTAATGCCCTCAGTCAGCTGCTTTTACCTCTGAGGTAAAAGTTATGCAGGAAGGAAAACACTGAGCAGATGGGTGTGTTTACAAGGGAGTTAAACTGTGTGCAGAAGCACCACTGTTTCTGGGAATCAGTGCAGACAGGAAAGGATAAAAGCATCTCATAATTAATTAAGGCATCAATCAGTTCAATCATATAGGAGTTTTTCAGGCTATGATTGCAAAAAAAGGTTTTTTCCAATTTTTCCACAGTTAGTGCTAATAAGCTGTATAGAAATATATTTTTCACTTAAAAATATTTTCTATAACACTAGCTTTTACTGAATATGTAAGAAGCACTAATAATATGTAACCATAGAATTTAGACTGGGATTTGAATAGTTCAAACTCAAAATACAACACGTTTATGTACTGTAAAGAGAAGACATGGCAACTTAGGTGCATTTACAGCAGTTTAGATTTGTACCTTTTTTATGAAAGAAAATGTGTTCAGATCAAACAGAAATTCCAAAACTTCAGTGGACGCAGAAGAATAATCATGAAAAACACAATTGGCACATAAATTATTATGTATTCTCTGATGAAAAAAATATATTTTTTCCAGTTACCTATCCTAAAATAAATAGTTGGATTCTTTCTGAGATTTTCATTTGTAGCACAGAGGGATGAGCACCACCTCTGAAGAGGACATAAGTTTAAAGATTTCCTTGGAGAGGACTGGGTTCCACAAATTGTGTCCAAAGTGCACAATTAACTTGACTGTCAGCTAGTGCAGAAAAACTGGTTTGTAGAGACAGTCCATAATTAGCTGAAAAGCAAAGCTCAGCTCATAGTCCTGTTGATTAAACTGAGATCATAATGAGTGATCTGCAAGTTGGCCATATTGATCTACCATTGTTAGTCCTGAGGCTGGTCCAGAGATGAACCTTTATGCAAAACCATTGGCAAGCTTTGTGCTCATGTAGGTAAAGGCAACAAATAATGAAAGGGTGAACAATAGCTCTGCAAGGCAATGAGATTTTCAGGAGAAAGAGTTGGAGCAGAAAATGGCAAAGGGCCTGCTTAGATCTCTGTAGTTCCTTAACCCTGGCTAAAGAGGCTTTCTCCTCTCTTGCAGTCAATGCCCTTCATGCAGCAAACCCTGGCCCTGGCAATCCCAGGTTGCTCAAGTCCTCTGTTACAGACAGGCCTTTACCAAAGGGAAACAACTCCTGTTTCAAACAGGAGTAAAATTAACAAATTAACAGGAACAGGAGTAAATTAACAGGAGTAACATTAACAGGAGTAAAATTAACAAGTAGCCATTCTGTTCTGTGGTAGGCACATGCTTTGATTACATACTGTACCAGATTTATGACTTCATAAAGTTGTGAACACTCAATGTAATCTGAACTGTCATTTTGGTTGGATTATAATATTGCTCATTTAGTTTATAATAGTTAAGCCTATGTGATGTGCTTCTGTGATGCTAATATTTACCCTTATCATTTAAAATAATAAAATATGAAAAAGCACACAGAGCTAGATTATGTCTCAATATTTAACAGCCTTTTGCAAGTTTCTCATGAAACACAAGTTAGGACTTCTAAAATCAAAGGCCTTCATCAGAGTTGCCCCCCCCTTGTGAAGAAAGATAAATTCAAATATATCCACTGGCATGAGCAGAGGACAGGTGAACACAGGAGAATAACAGAAGAGCTTGACTAGCAAACTGGACAATGATAGGGATACAGCTCAGTTCTTATGGCTTCCTTTTTTGGGGGAAGTTAATTCTAAAACCAGAACTTATGCTCTTCTCAATTTTTATGATTTGGATAAGATTTTTTTTTAATGTTTCTTTACTTTAACAAGGCTCCCATTCCTGTTTAGCCATACCACTTTCTTTGTGATTTAGTCTTTTTGAAAACACACTGGATAGGGGTGCATACATCCAAGTCTTTGATAAGAGTTCTTTAAATCCTCTCTGCACAGCTTATATTAAATCTCCTTTCAGAAGCCTCTTCATTTGTCTTCTTTTATGTATTACTGTAGTAAATCACGTTTTTCCTCCTCCAGGGTTGGTATATGAGTACATTGTGGTCTCTACTGCAAATCACAGCTATTCATCCACTACTATGTATCTTGCATACTGGTTTAGGAGTATGTCAGCACTGATTTCTCATGCTCTGGGTCTCTGGCTACTTGATGAACCAAGCAATTCCCCTGCCTTGTGTCCCAGCACAGCATTTACTCAATATGTCCAGGCAGCTTGAGTTTCTCAGTCTCACATCTGTTATAATTTCATGGTCACCATTTGGATTTTATGACAGATGATTTTACTTCAACTGCTCTCACTTCAAGCACAGCATTTCAATTAATAGAATTTCAGTACTGTCATATACTTAGCAAGGAAAATAAAATTTAAAAAATAAATTACACACAGAAAAAAAAGGAAAAAAATAACCACAAGAGTTATCAATTTTTATAACATAAGAGTAGAGTTTGAAATATTTGCCAGACTTCTTGCATGCTCATCCGTCCTTAACCAGTTTGCAATATCCTCTGGTTGCCTTTTCTTCACTGTGAGCTCAATTTGTCCCTAAACTGCAGAGCTTAGCCATTAAAATTTTCTGTTCTCTCCTCCATCAGGAATGCTTGATGAGCACTTTCCTGGAAGATGCATATGAATAACTCTTTTTCTAAAGCAAGCAGGAACTGTCTGGTGCTAGGGTGGTTCCTTTAGGTCCTGCTAAATAGGGTTGTGTCAGTATTAAACAATTGAGAGAATTAATTATTTTCTTCACTAATGATGCTCCAAAATGGTTTCCATGCAGTTTTACCTCATCCAAGCTAAGGGCTCTTAGCTCTGTGCCAGCACAGAGTGAGGGGGTGTGCCAGATTTCCCAGAGCAGCCAGCCTGCTCAGCACACAGCCACAGACAGCAGAGTTCATGGCAGCACCTCCTCTGTTACCCTCCTCCTTTTTTCCCAGCCCTCTGTAACCTGAGGCTCTGTTTTGAATTGCAGCAGCATAACCCCCACTCAGACTTCTGAGAAAACCACCAAATGGTGAGCAAGAGCTGTGTGTCAGCTGGGGCTGGACAAAATGAGAAAGAGAACCTTACAGACAGAGGCAAGGTTGTTGAGATGGAGAATGTCACTTCCTGGAAAGGCAGAAAGACCTGAATAAAAACCAGGGCTTCAAGGATGGCAACTCAGCAGCTCTGAGGGTGAGCTGGTACCAGAGAATTTCTCAAATCCAAATTATGGAACAAATTGAACAAGAGAACACTGTTTTCCCCTGTTGCTGTCAGGTCCCTGCCAGCTCTCCTCAGCCTGGGAACTTGTCAGTCTCAACTCTGTGCATAAGGCAACAAATGATTGCTTTGTAGCTTAAAGGTGTGTGTGTGCTGCTTGCACCACCTCTTCCTACACACTCAGTTGCCAAAGGCAAATGACAGAGAAGAACGAGGCCACCTCCACTATGGCACAGCTGCCAGCATGGCCAGGGTGCCTCACAAGATGTCTCCCTGAATGATGGTTCATACTCTGCATACAAGCAAGGAAAATCCTGTTGGTGCTTTGCTACATGCAGACAGACTGCCACTAGATGGAAAAAGCAAAATCTGTTCACTTGCAGCAAATTCTGGGGGTGGGGTGGGAACCAAACCACAGAATTAATACAAACCACTAAATAAACATCTGATCATCATTCCACAGAATTAATACAAACCACAAAATAAACATCTGATCATGATTCACACCTATTTCTATGTGAGTATCAAGCTCTATGGCCTACCACTTTATCAGGGCCACTGCCAAAAACATTCCTCATAGCTGGCAGCACAGAACATGGGAGCACAGACCAGGAATCTTCCTGATGCTCAGCAGACACAAGGTTACAATGAGCTGCTGCTTTCAGGTGTGATACAACTTTTCAAAGAGGACCACACTAATTTTCCTGCTTTGCTAGTAAAGATCCTTATTTACCCATGTGACTGTGGAAGGTTTGTTGCATTTATCCACAAGCCAAAGGGAAATAGAGATTAGTCTTTAAGGTCAGACAGAATCTGAGTGTCTGCCTAAACCAACACAAACTGACTGCTCTATAATCTCTCAGTAAATTAGTTTTTCTGGGACTGGAGGAAATGCCAATAAGCTTAAAAACAGGAAGCTGAAAATAATGCAGCAGCAAAATGATATCATTTGTTTAACACAGTAGGGAGGAAGATTCAAGAAGTGTGGTGGCCATAAAGTGGCCACTTTTCCTTCAATTTGTTCTATAATTTGGATATGAGAAATTCTTAAATGAATGTATGTAACCTGCAGGTGTTCATTGGTAACCAACAGCATTCATCAGATTTCCTCTGACTCAAAGTGACTACCTGGGCTGCCTTCCCCCATCATCCCTGCCCTTCGACCAACAATTTCCCATTTTGAATATCCTTCAGAAATAACTTGGGAAGCTTCTGCTCCAGCACAGATCTGGCTGCTTCCTGTGATGGTAGCAATCGTGTTAATGTTATAATTTTGAAATAGGTTGTTTTAAAACACTTTTCAGAAAACACACATTAAAAAATAAATTAACCTGGGAGATTTTATCCTCAAACCCAAAAACTGGTTCTGCTGCTGGAGAAGCTGCTGCTGTTGTTGATTTTCTTACCTTGACCAGTGCAGCTACAGTCCCTCCAAAATCTCCATTGCTTTACCTCTTCTGCTAGTTTAACTCTCTTCCCTCTTTTGTCTTTTCAGAGCCCCAGTTCTCTGAGCTGTTTTCCTGCTGAGTCCCTGGCCAGCTGGGCTGGTCCCCCCCAGCCACCCCTGTCTTCCAGAGTCATGGCCACTTCTGCAGAGCGCTGCCATGTCCTGCCAGCTCCCTGAGGTGACCCCTCCCTCCTCTTGGTCCTCACTCCTCCTTCTTATCATACATCCATTGGGTTCCATTAGCACAGGATCAATGTCAGCACAAAAATACAAACTCTGTGCTGGGCCCAGAGCAGCTTTGATGGGCAAACTGACTCTGTTTGCATGCATGGGCAAAACAGGCTTCATTAATCTTTAGAGGTCATGTACACACAGCTTGATCAGAAACAAAAAATTAATCATTTTCTCACTAAAATACAGTCTGAGGTTAACATCCAGGCTGGAAAACGTGAGACCAAAAACTTGGGATTTGACAAAGTTAGCAATGACTGAAATCCAGCTCCAATGACAAGAAATATCAAACAACCTAAATAACCAGCTTTAAGAGCTACAAATTTAATCAGTTTCCCAATGTTTCTGGTACCTCTTCATTACCTGTACTTCTCTGGAGCCATTTTTCAAGAAAAGTTATAAAAATAATCTGTTTTCACAGGTTATTTTTACCCAGCTGTTTAGAGCATGATAGGTTCACCTGGCGAAAGGATGTTAAATCAGCTTCACAAATATTTAATCAAGCTCCAGCACAACTTTGCTCCTTTCTATAAAGGCAAATATCTGTGGTTGCTGTAGTTACATCTTACTGGAGAAGCATCCAGGCTGTTCTCCCTTTGGGTTCAAGACTTCCTTCCTAGAGCTGTGGTCAGCTAAAATGCTAACTATAACTTTCTACAGAGAAAATCTACTCTTACCAGGATATTTCACTGGCTTGGTGAGAGAGTGTATATAGGTTTTCAGGAGTGTAAGGTGAAGTGTTGTTTGGTGAAGTTAGATTTTTTTATTATCTGAGAGTGCTGAAATAATAACTCTGTAGAGTTCATTACTATTATAATACACTTAACGAAGTGAAAGGTCAGAACATATGTAATGAGATATATAGCTGTTTCTCTTCTTCATTAGGTGTAAATTTTGTTAAAGCTAATAAAAACAAAACAGAAGAGATTTAAGCACTGCATGTTGTTTTTCAGAGCTTTCATGTTGTTCCTTAGAAAGCCTTTCCCAGAAATACAGTGGGATTTTTAATTCCAGCAGTGAGTTCCACTCAAAGAATGGTAATTATTTGTGGTTTAGGTTGCATGTATCAATGTTCAGACTTAATTAGATTGTTGACTATGGCTGCCTGGGTATTTGCATGAGTGTGACTGCAAATGAGCTCTCTGCTCCAACAGATGGTGGAGTTCCAGCATGGAGGCTGTTCCAGCCCTGCCACACTGAACATGTGCCAGACTTGGAAATAGAAGGGACCTTGTTCTGCTTCAACCTCAGCCTTGTCCAGCATCATGCAGTGACACTTGGAAGTCTTTCAAGAATGTGTGTCACAGGCCCTGCTAGAGCAGATAGGAAAAATAGCTTAACTACTGTGCAGCTCTGTGCTGTATGAAAGCTGCTCCCATGCACATTTACAAAGTTGCTACTGGATAATGAAAGAACATTTGAAAACATCTCTTTCTAAAGACATGTATGAAATATATGTTTTTCCCACTACTAAGTGAAAGTGAACAATATAGTAGAAAAAGTATCAAAGATGGAATTTGCTTTAGGAGAGTACCAAGAAAGGAGGAAAAGGTAAGCAGTTTCTAACAGACCTGACATGCTTGTTAAACTATTCCTGTTACTGTAATTCACTAAACCCAGCTAAACCTTCACAAAACATTTTCCTGTGTCACTTCAGAAGTCACAATCAACAGCTCCTAAATGGATCACTAGGGACTGGATGCCCTCTTTGCTGAGTTGCAGCCCTACAAACCCAGCTTCAGGGCCAACACATTACCTGCTGCAGGCAGGTGTTTGGAAATTACTGAGATAGGTAGGTAAATTACTGATAAGTTAATACAGGGAAAAGTGCTAAAAATAGCATAGGATCCCTCAGACTGCAAAACACACCAGATGATAGAAAGACTTGTAAAATCATTGGTGACAAAAGACAGTGAGTAGGGAACAATTGTTCTGTGTTTCTTCCAATGAAAGACCTGCAGATTGTCAAATGAAGATAATAGCTAACTCAAAAGAAGGGGAGACATATTTTCACATAGTGCACAGCTACAGTATGAAGCACTTTGCTGCAGGAATGAATGTTTACATAAATTCCAAAGACTCTGCAACAGATTCTTAGAGGAGAAACCTGTCTGGCATTTTTAAACACATCAAAATGAGCTGCATATCAGAAAGTCCCAAAGCAACCTCTGCAGTCTGGGTTGTGTCACCAGATCTGCTCTCACACTGCTCTGCCAGTCACTATTGCAATATCCTGCCTCAACACAACACTGCACTTCAAGAGCTCTGGGTTTCACCAGGGATGTGAAATCCAGATCACTGGCAGGTCCAGTGATCTGACAGCAGCATTTGTGGGCATTGTGGTGTGCAGAGCACAGCATCACCATGGACTTGGGTTCCTTGTATGGGGAATTCACCTGCCTGTGGTTTGAGCTCACCACATCTGTAGAGAGAGAGACAAATTTCTTCCTGCTGCTGTGTTTATTTCTAGCAATTTGCTCAAACATGGACTTTCACCATTGAAATGTAACAGCATGAATATGTAAATAATAAATCCCCGTCAAAAAGTAATTTAGGAAGACGCCAGGTACCTTATCTCTGCTCTTCAGTTGTGTCGTGACTTATCACAGTTGACATTTCAGTGAGGCTGGAGGAGCAGGTCCAAATCTGAACATTCGTAGGGAGAAGATGCAGCAGAGCAGCTTTGATGTCAATAGAATGTCAGTCCCTGTCGACTTTGTTCAGATTGAACTTAATTGCAGGAACTGCATTAATAGTCAACACAAGCCATCTGTTTAAACGTGTGTTTTGAAAAGAACTGCCATGTACAATAAACATGCTCAACTGTTATGACTCACATATCTGTTCATGTGAAATGAGGATTCGGCAATTTCCCCGACAAAAACATTCAATTACAGGTTAAAAGTATTTTTATATCAAGTTAATTTGTTTTCATGGCAGGTCCAGTGATCTGACTGTTCTGGGAGGTATGTTCACTGCTGAGCTCATGAACCAAACTGTTTGGCCAACCTTGCCTCAAGAACCTGTTTGGTAAGTCAAAGCTGCACAAGAAACATCAGCAGCTCACGGCTGACAGGCACATAGTTACAGTTGCAGAATGTTCTTCAAAACATTTGTCCAGGTGCACCTGGAGGCTGGGTACTGTGTCCCAGGTGTGAAGCAACTGATAATTCCAAAACAAACCAGGTAAGCCTGGTGGCCCTGGCAGACTGGCTGAGTGCTATCTGTACCCACTGTGGGCTCATGAAAGGGATAAGCATTCACCTTGATTATACATTATACTGAGCCCTGATCATGCATGGGGGGAAATCTACCCTCTCCTTTGCAGGCCAAAGCTGCTTCAAGCAGCTGACACACCTGAGCAATTATGTGGGATAGCCTGAGCAATCAGAAATAAACAACCTTCATTTTATCTGTCAGACTGACTAGGAAGAACAGACTTTCAGCCCTTTGTTCTTTCTTAAAAGTAACAGCTAATATGCACTTACAAGAGTGAAACAACCTGCCATTAGCTGTTACTTGTGGTGTCATTTCTAAGCAAGCTTTGTTAAATTAATCGTTGCAATGCTCTGGTACCTGGACTTATTCAGCAGCAGCATAAATTGTGAATCTGCTTTCATACTCACTGAGCAGGGACATAGAGTCTGGCTGTGTGCTTCCCTCTCACATGCACAGAGTAGAATCCTTTTACATTACTGGCACACTTATGGGTGCTTGTACACAGAAACTCAGAAACTGGAAGGGGTGGGGGAACAGGAAGGAGGAAAAACCCTATCTAGTCAAGGCACATCATGAATTAGCAATTCCAAAATCTTTCCTCACCTGGACAGTTAGCTTGACATCACCATGGCCTCGCTTTTTTGTTTTGTTTTCACCTCTAGAACTATTTTAAACTACTGGGAGATATAAATAGGCCTCTTATTTCCTAAACTATTCTATTGCACAAATTGCTTGTTCCAATGAGGTGCTTCATTAAATTAGGAGGTCAGTAATTGTGTTTTATGATGTACTTTAATATCACCAGTTTCCTCATCCAATGTTTTCTGCTTCATATACCTGAGCAAGTCCTGCTCTGCTCTGCCAATGGATTTTGTTAATGTTTATATTTCATTAAGTGGACATGGTGTAGAAGAAACCTGTAGAACTATAGTTCTGTGTGGTGTGCTGGATTGCTCCTTTCCCCTTACATCCAATGATGTCTCCCTTTGTAGTCTCCAGGGAATCTGGCAGCACAGCCTGTGTTAGTTTAATCATGTGAGGATGGATAACAGGTCTCCTCTCACCTACCACTACTCAATGTGTAAGAGCACCACGAGCCAGCCAAGCTGTGGTGTGCTGCCAGCTCTTTCCAAATCAGAGAACTGTTACCCACATTTTCAAAATCAGTCACCAGGGCACTGTGAGACATGGAGGTGCCAATTCAGTAGTTTTGCATAATGCTCATGTCATTGAATATGAATTAAAGTGGGAGTGATCCCCAGCTTTTCCTATGATGTATCCACTAGAAAATGATCTTTTCCTGATTAGCTGATTTATAAAATTGTCAGCACTGTTTTACTTGGTGATATTTCATGTTTTGTTTCAAGGTCCAGGCCTCCCTTCAATACACCCAAGTTTCTGGTTTTGCTGTTATTATACCTGTGAGACCTATGGCACATAAGTGCTACTTTCACTTTTTCTTATTCCTCATAATCTGTACAACATAATAGGTGAAAATAGCATAATTTTCAGGTTCTTTAGCTGGATTTACCCTCTGATGTCTAGGTGCACAGATGTCAGTTTGAGACTACTCCGTTTTTCTCCAGATAGCCACATCTGAGGTGTCCACCTGCTCACATCATCCTCACACAACAAAACAAGGATAAACATGAGGGGACAGTGAGGCAGATGGAGAAGGCTGCACAGTGTCAGAGGGAATGGGAAGCAGAATGGAAATGGAAAGCAATGGAAAGCAGAAAGAGGTAAAGTTCCCCTCCCATCATACACAGAAATACAGTCATTACTGCTACTGCTGCTACCACTAACTCAGTCCTGCCTCCTTTTTTCCTTGTTTTTTGATGTTGCATATGTGGTAGCTATAGGCCTGGTATATTCAAGACTATGGTGAAAAGAATTTACTCTTCTGATTTATTCTGGCAAAAACTTCTCTTCAGACATTGCTGTGTCTCAGGTATGATGATACATGTTTATCTAGCATATTATTTTGCAATGAGGGTTTCAGGGTCACTCTTCAGAAAAATTTTAAACAGCTCTCATCTTCACTTTAAAACTGCTGTCAGTCTGGTTGATGCATTTGGAATTACATACTGCAAATCTTTTCACCCTTTCACTTGACACACTTTGGTCCTGCAGCCTGTGCAGCCAAAAATCTTGTTAATTTAAGTGCAATGAGCAGAGAAAGGGATCATGACTGAATCCCAGTGTTGTGCACTGGTAATCTGTTGAAGAAACAATTTTAGCCTTGCCAAATTATTTTTGTCAATATGCTTTTCAGGTTTTAAGTCTTGCTTAGTTTTGTAACACTTGCATTTTATAGTGATGACAGTATAAAATACAAGTGTTACAAAACTTATATAAAAGCAAAACTTATATAAAAGCATCTCACATAGGTATTAAAAGTTTTTAACTTGGCACTTATGACATTCTGAGATTCCCTTTGCATGTGATGTAAGCAGGGTCAGACCACAGATATTTGTAGTACTTTAAAATAAAGCCAAGATGAGTGAGACATTTTATATTATTACAATTCTGGCATTAGCAAAACATATAAGCAATGCACAGAAAAGTCATCTGTGTTTGGAAAGTGAAACTGAGTAAAAGGAACAATGGTAGTGTGATTTGAGGAAGCCAAATTCTTCTCAGTGCAAGGAGAATGAACAAAAGGAAATGGGTGCAGATGACACATGGGAAATTCCATTTACACAAAAGATGACACAGGAGAAGGAAGAGGAGAAAAATGCCACTCTTTTAGTCTGGGGGTGGGGAAGCATTAGGACAGGGAGGATGTAGGATTTCTCCATCCTTTGCAGATATTCAAAACCCAAGTGAAGGTGGTCCTGGGCACACTGCTGTGCTGACCTCATTGGCAGCAGGGGCTGGACTCAGGGACCTCTGGCTCCCTGCCAGCATCAGCTGTGCCAGGATTCTGGAGCTGACAAAAAGTCATGGGCCAAAGCCACAACAAGGACTGTTTTTCTGTAGGAAAAAAATTCTTATCAAGTAAAAGTGAAATGTGAGTGGTACTCAGTCCTCAAATATTTCTTTACAACACAAGCACTGACTGGAAATATAAATAAATGGAGCAGATTAGTTCCATACTGGCAGACCTGCCCTGCATTTTGGCTTTTGACTTTATCAGGTTTTTTTCCAGTAACTTCCCTGAGATCATGCTGCATTTTGACCTTTTAAAAAGTCCCATGGATTAAATCTCCCTTTGTTTTTGTTCATATTTGTGCAGTTCTCAAGTGTTCTGCTCATCTCCTGTGCCCATGCAGTAACTTCCAAGGGTTGTCAGCTGGACATTTCTGTTGTCCCATAACTTCCACCCAGTCCAGTTCCTGAAGCACCCTTAACTCCTTCATTCCTGGCAAGATATCTTCAAAACAGATGGTGAAAAAAAGTTCCATGCTTTTTAGAACAATACAGAAATATTCCAGCTGGTTCCCATACCTCTTTGTCTGCATTTACTAGATGTGTCTGTCCTTTCCAATAGATCTAGTTAAGACAAGTCTTAGGAAGCACACTATTGAATCAGATTTGTGCTTAGGGTTTGTGGAGCCTTGGAAAATGTTCCATGTTCCCAGTGGGTTAAGAATTGTTCTCAGTTTCACCAGTGTTTTCATACTAATGATCTTGTTTCAGATTCCTCTGGATTATACCAGAGGAAATAGCCCAGCAAAATATTCTGCTAACAAAACCAGCTGGGTTAATAAGCAACAAGGCTGTGGGATAGGCTTTGTAACGTTTCCAAACTTTCTAGAAATCAAAAGTTTTATCTTAAAAACGCAAAATTATTTCTCTGGTGCACTGCAACCTCTGCCAGGGCACAGGTTAATCACCCATCTGAGGAGAAGAGTGGATATTTTCCTTTGCATAATCCCACTTGGCAATGCCTTCACTCCCAACCCTGCCATCCTCCATCGCTGGTGGAGCACAGGTGGCAGACAAACAACACTTAGGGCTCTACACAACTTGTCCCATCCTTTAGAAATCATCCCTGGAGGTTTAACTCTCCTTCTTCCCCCACAGACCAGCCAGTTCAACACTGCACAGCTGAATTACTGCCTTGAATCAGCTTTGACAGCAGCTAATTAGGGGTGTGAAAGTCAGCATTTACCACCACAGTCACTTTTCCACCATTTGTGACACTGCTTTTGCCAACACTCAGCATGAGCTCTTTGCCTTTAACAAGCTCTACTGGGTGATCCTCCTTCTCCTGCCCTTCACCTCCATGTTTATTGTCAGCAGGCTGGGCAGGTCATGCTGAGCCTGTGTCACACCAAAGTTCTGTCATGCTGCTCCAGTGCAGGAGCAGCAGAGCTGGGCCCAGCTCAGCTGAGGCTCTGGCAGGCAGCACTGCCAAGCCAGCTGTGCCCAGTGCCTTCTGCAGAATGTAAGAGCTGGGATTTCAACAGAAAACAATTCTCTGCTGTGGGCACTGGGCTGTCAGAAAGGATCAAGCAGCACATGCTTACAGCTAGGGTATCTTCTAGGACCAAAATTTCATAAATAAAATAATCCAGTGAAATCACAGAAACCTCAGAGGCAAGCTGAAGTTGGCTCTGGGATTTCAAGACAATATCTGTTCCTCCTTTTGTATTTACTGGTATGGTAAATTCAGGTTTATTGCTCATGGGAAACAGGCAGTGGTTAGCACAGGAAGATTTGACAAAAAAAACCAACACCCACCTCAGCAAAACCAGAACAAATATTTGAGTTAAAGGGTTTCACCTTCTAGAACTGTGCACTTTCATAAGGAGCTTATAGAAATGATCCTGAATATTCATACACTGCCATTCTAAGCTACTTCATCCTTCACCTCTGCACATGAGCAAATGAGCACCTTTAGTATAAGCCTCTTTCCTGAGTGACATTTCTCATTGTCTTTATCACCTCTTAAGGGAGGGAAGAGCTCTCCCTTGCAGGCAGCTGAGGAACATGGTGACACAGGCATAGGAAATGCACAGCACACAGGGATGAAGGCATCAGGAACAACTTGTGTGAGCTCCTCTAATTCACAGCAACAGCTGAAACACACAGGCTGTGCCTTGCTTCCCTCTAAGTGCTTCTCCATCACAGCAATGTAATGAAGACCCAAACCTGTCTGTTCCTCCCACTAAAAAGAAGCAACTCCAAGGTTTTTCAGATTATCTTCTTTCACCCTGTGCTCCTTCAGATGTTTCCTGCACTGAAGAGGCTGAGAAAGGTAAGCAGAAAACTCATTTTGATTTAACAGAACAGAGGCAAAGTGGAAAATCTTGTTCAGTTCTTTCCTCTAGAACATGCAATGCTTGACAAGGTCAGGTTCTCACTGTACCACACAGGATTGCTAATTTTGCAGCATTGGAATATTTATAGCCAGAAAGAGAAAAGTAGCAGGAACAGGAATAACAAAACCAGAAGACCACCAGAAACCAGTGGTGGTTGCTTAGATAACCACCACTGGTCACCTGTGGTGGTTATCTAAGCAAAAAGGGCTGTGAATTCTATTCCCTCCTGTTTGTTGGACCCTTCCTCTCATCCAATTGACTGTGCTCAGTTCCCAGTAGCTTTCCTCAGTTGCCACCTATAACCAGGAATCTGGGCTGTAGCTATTGCTGTTCCTGACAGGAACAAAGAACTACTGCAAGCTCTTTTCCTCTCAAAAGGATACCCCAAATGCAAAGATGCAGCAGCACAAAACATGACTTGCTTATCAATCCTAATGGAGGCACAAATAGTCAAAGAATGTAGAGCCTTTCCCCACTCTGCAGGCAGCACTGTGCACAGCCAGGCTGAGATGGGCTTTGGGGCATCACTCCTATGTTTCACATCAATCACCTCAATGCAAATAGGTTTGTTTGCAGACCCTCCACTACATTAAACTTCATTTTACCTCTGCTACAAGGACAGATTGTTCAGCATCTGCCTTTGCTTCTAAGGCACTATTAATAATATGAGAGTACATCTCAGTGACAGTCACCAGCATTAAGTCTGCTCTGAAATGCCATTCATTTAAATATGCAGATAAATCTCACACACATTTTTTTGCTCAGGGCACACAGAACTCGAAAACAAATAGCCTGTAACTGTGCTATTCATTCTGTGAGTGTAAGGCTACTGCTGGTTTTAATCCTGCTGCAAAAAGCTATCAACAGATATTGATCCCTTTCCTACCCTGGCCAAATATCATGGCCCACAGTTCAGGCACCCATGCAAGCTGGAGCTCCAGCCTAGACACAGGACAACAAGGAGCAGCCAACAGCTGGGACAGGCCTGGGGAGCATGGTGTGGCCTGGGGAGCATGGGGTGGCCCCATGAGCACACAGCTCGTGCCATGACCTCCCTAGAGCTCCTGCAAGAGAGGTCCTCACACTGAGCAATCCCATTGACACAGATTTCTCCAGGACAACTTCCCCAGCTTGGCAACCCACAGACAGGCTTTTCACAGATTTATATATTTATCTAATTGTTCTTTCATTGGTTCTCTAAGGAAACTAAGAGTTTACCCACAGCAATTCCTACCTAGACTAAAAAAATAGAAGAATTTTTGCCCATTAGGCCCTGTCATAAGCTCAGTCTTTCACCACAGTCACTGTTGCTGACTGAAAAGCCAAGCCCCAGGAGCAGAGGTTCCACCCTCCTCAAAAAGCCCTCTCAGATGAAGCACTTGGAAGCAGCACAGGTGCTGTGTTCACAATGCCTCTCCAAAGGCAGCCTGAGAAATGGGAGCAGCTTAGAAAAAGTGATGCAATAAGCAGAATTTGATACTGCAGAATTTGATACTGCCTAATCCCTAGTCTACAGATCTGTCCTGTTAGGCTTTTTAGGTCACATGTATTTGCTTCCTTGGTGTTATTTCTGAATTTTACCTGAAAAGGAGCTCAGTTACAGGAATTGCATTTTACTGTACCATATGCCAGTATATTTCAACTCAAATTGTATTTGAGATAACCTGAGTGGATTTCTGGAAAGAAAAACATAAGCCTTGCTTTGCAGTAACATTTCTCCAGAACTGAAGAGGCATGCTTGAAATAACTGCCTTTGAAAAGGCCAGCAAAAGTGTGACTTCCAGTGCAGCTGAAACAAATAATATTTGCTTAGTAGAACGTGAGTCCAGGATCTTGGCACAATGACCTTCTTTTCCTCAAACAATTGTCTGGGTTGTTGTTGTTTTTTTTTTTAATTTAAATTGAGATGTGATCTTCCAACCAGTGAGCACCACTGAACACAGCTGACCAGACTGCCCAAAACAGGATTTTTGCTTGAAAGAGCCATTTAGCCCCCATGTTTTCACATTGTTTCAGAAGTTCCAAAAACTCCTGAAGATAATATTTCTTAACTCTGAACAGCTGTTTGCTAATGCCAGGAAGTTGATTTTCTCCTTGCTGCTGACTCCAACAGAAGCATTGAGGCATCAGGAGTTTTTCCAGGCTGAAGTATCCAGTTGCCTTTTGTTTGCTCATGCAGGTGTTTTACGTAATTGCCCCAATAAGGCTGACGCTCACGGAAAGCAGCTGCAGCACAGGCAGCGTTGTTGGTGTTCACCACTTTCACCACTCACAGCTTAGCTGGCCTCTAAGAGCACAGCAAAACAAGTCCTGTGCTCCTGGTCAGGCTAATTGAAGTGTTCAAATTATATTTTGGCTTTGCATTGTTAATAACACCTGATAAGCAACACCCCCGAACTCAAAATGAATCAAATATTCTAAAATATAAAGAGGAACACTAAAATGGGGGGAGCCCACCAAAGCTGTTTTCCATCTAGTGTTACAATCATGTCTAGTCTAGTCTAGCGTACCTGAATAGGAACTTAATTCAAAGTTCTTATATTAAGGAAGAAAATTATCAAGAAAAACCTGAATCTAATTTATTTACCGGAGAAATGTAAGCAAAGTCCCTCTGTCCTTCCCAGGCTTAAACTCTGTCTTTGAACTGGATCTGCAAGTCTTTCTTCTACTGATTTGTCTTGTCCCCCTCTAACCTGCAGGCCTATCATCCAACTTCCATGAGGAGACTTTCTCAGAAATATATAATTTTTTAAAGTGTCTTAAAAAACAGCTGGGTTTCCTTTCAGCCAACCAAAGAGGTGGCCTTCACCTGTTTAAATACTTGAACAGATGAGCCCAGCTGGAAACCTATCTTCCTGTGACAGGAAGGAACAACTTTTTTAAGGACTTAACTCCTTCTCTGCCTAATAAAAGATAAGACTTCAGAAGAATATTTATTTTATGGCAGGAACTGCAGTATGCCCACTGGGCTGCACAAGAGAAGGCTCAGGGAGATCTCATTGATGTGTATGAATATCTGCTGGGAGGGAGTGGAGAGCATGGAGCCAGGCTTTACTCAGCAGTATCCAGTGACAGGACAAGAGGCCATGAGGGCAAATTGAAATACAGGAAATTTTACTTACACAGGAATAAAACCCCTTTTCTGCTGGTAAGAGGATAAAACACTGGAGTGTTTCCCCAGCAGATCTGGGACTCTCCATCCTTGGAGACACTTTAAGCCCCATACAGGACATGGTCCTGGGCAACCTGCTGGAGCTGAGTGTGCTTCCAGCAGCAATCAGGTGATAGAATGCCCAAGGGCCCTGCCCCACCTCAAACCTCCCCATCATTGTGTCCCTGCAGGACAGCACAGAGCACAGGGATACCCAGCACAGAGGGACTGTACATGCTCCTCTGAGGCCTGAAACTGCTCTGTATTATCTCAGACAATCTCCATGTGAATATACCTGTGGAGAGACCCTAAACTCCAGGAACTAAAAATGTGATGGTGGATGAGTGACAAGCCTGAGAGGGAGCCTCTGCCCTCCTTCAGGAGACCCCATGCAATAACTAATTAATTGCCTTTTTTTTTTTTTTTTTTGGAACATTATAGATTCTTCCTTGAAGTCACATTTTTAAAATTTCACTTCTCCCCACTTCCTTTAAGTTTTCCCTTATGGTCAATTTGCCCAGATTCAAGAACAAAAGTGACAGTGCATCACCTCCATCTGAGCAGTGTGTCAGTACATTTAATTCCTTCCCTTAGCACAAAGGGATTATTATTCCATTTTATTTCAGTTGGCTTCTGGGAATACACCCAGCCATTCACCTGTGTGAGTTGTCCTTTGTACAAGGATTCTGTTTTTAGAAGCATCTCACGTGAGTTGGATCAAGGATTAGCAGTAGGCATTTCTGAGCACTTGTGGTCACAGCTAACATCCTTTGAGCTTTTCCTGCTATCAGAAGGAATTATCTGCTGTCCTTCCTGGAGTATTTCTGTCTGAAACTGAATAAAACTATTCACTAGCCAAGGAATCCCACAGTCTCCCTGTGAGCAGTCCCATGATTTGCAGACAACTAGACTCTTGCCAGAATAGACCAGAGGGAGATCCTGCTAAAATCTTTGTGAAATTGCCTTTAGGGTGTTTATTTGGGCACTAGCAAGGTCCTGTTTCTACAGCCTCAAAGGGAACACAAAAGCAAACCTTTGTTTTCTCTGCCCCTTGCCTGCATGGGTTGATCCTCCATTAAGGTTTATCTACCTTCATGTAATGAAGCTTGCAACTTATTCAAGGGAGGCAGCAACACACCTGGACTTTCAAGACACTTTTGCCTTCTCCTACTAATTTATCCAGTCATTTACCCAGCCCCAAGTAAACTCATTAAAAAAATAAAAGAAGGGAAGATGATCTCAAGCATGCTGGAGCTCTGCACCTTTGTGTTTCCTGTTTCCCCTGGCACTGAAGCAAGTTCTTCAGCCACTCACCACGTGGTGACAGGACAGATTGATTACACTAATTGTGTGACAATGACTTGAGCAAGGTATGCATGAAGTCATTAGCTGAAGCAGGAATTTAATGCCGAGATCCCAAACTGTGCTTTGTCCTTGCTGCACTGATATCTTATCTGCTTCAGCTCCAGAAAGGATTCAATAGCTGAATTGCTGAGGGCTGTAACTCTCAGGAACATTCCTGATCTAAACGAAATTACCTGGCAACTTGATTCTGTGGGCTGTGAAACCGACCATGGAAAGGGAAGGTAAAAGAAGATGCTGACCGTGCTGCAAGCTCACCAGGCCGTTCGTGTTGATACTGTAGGGCTGTGTAAAGAGAGCCCTGCCTCCAGTGGCTTTTAGCTGCTGCTCAGGAGCTGATCTTGTAATCCTCAACACAAACTTACACCGGCTTTGGGAACCCAAATCCACCTGTTGTAAAAGGTGTAAAATCCACCTCATTCTCCCTCCAAACGCAGGGCTCATTAAAACATTTGTTTGTGCAAATATGAGTGCTGTCAGAATGGTCCATTTAGCTGATGTTGTACCAAGGAGCTGCAATAGAGCTCAGGGTGTACTGTGTGCACAGACTGTTACCCACTCAGGGACCAGGGAGAGGGAAAAACACTTCCATCTGAAATTTATGGCCTGAAAGCCATAAACAGCAGCCTTGACTTGGCAACAGCCTAATCCTTTATCCTGAAGGCAAACTAGCCTTTCTCCCCCCTCTGTCAATATCTCAGTTTGAAGTGTTAAGCAGCAAAACAAGGCACAAGAGCATGACACCAAGCAAGGCAATGCTTTTAATTACTCCTAAAAAAACTCCAACAACATAAAAGTCAACCTAAAACTTTATTTAGTAGAAAACATTCAGAAGACAGTTTGTTTGAATATTTGAAGCACTACACTGCCAACATACTCATTAAGGACAACTCCCGTTCTCCTAAGGTATAATCCCTTTTCATACTGCACCCTTTATTTGTTGCTTTCATCCTCACAGAGAGGGTGTACAGCTCTTCTTCTGCAATGCCATCAAAAAAGAAGTCCTCATTGAAGATGGGATTTCTGCTTCTCTTTATAACTGTGCTTCTCTGCTTCTGTGTTTTCCCTGGCACCAGGGAGAAGGAGATACAGCAGTTGATGCTTTTGGGCTCCACAGAATCATCGTACAAGCCCTCTGCACTGATCAGGCGGATCCGCAGCCTCTCGTTCTCCGAGCAGTACTCAGCTGACAGCCTCAACACGCCCCCCTTGTCCATGAGCACTGCACTCTCCCCCACCAGCCTCTCCCGACTGCAGCTCAGGTCCACTGGAAACAAGGGAGAGCAGGAGGTGCTGAAGCTGCGGATGCCGAGCAGCCCCTCGGAGGCCCTCCTGATGGCGCTGGGGCTGTTATCAGTGGAGCTGCTCTCCTCTGTAGAGAGGGAATTGTTCCTGGGCATACTGTGTTTGCTCTTGTCTTTCAGTGCTCTGCAGAGCAGCCCCTCCTGACTCTGTGCTTTGGTGAGGGAGCAGGGTCTGGGAGGCGACCTGGTGAGAAGTGGAGAACTGAAAGGAGAGGAATCACTGGAGGAGGCAGTGTCACTGTCACAGGCAGCTTGCCTGTGCAGAGAGAGGTGCTTGGGCGGCAGTCTCACCGAAGCAAAGCTGATGGCAATGGGGTTAGACGTGCTCCCTTTGCCACTGAAGGTGTTAGCTCTGGATCGAGACAGCTTCAGGCTGGGCAGAGCCCCGCGGGGGTCACCATGGAAGATGGACTCCTTCCTCCTGGTGTGGGGACTCTCCAGCAAAGTGCAGAAGCCATAGGAAGTGGGGGCTCTGGGAAAGTGGGGCAGGGAGAGCGCTGCTTGGGACTGTGGGTCTGCATTGGTGCTTTCTTCCTCCAGGGCAGAGATCTCCTCTTCAACACTTTCCACCTGAATGAGATGTGGGCAAGAGCTGGGGCTATAATCAGAAGTAAGAGCTCCATCCACTAAACTGTGATCCTGGTGGAAGCCACTGCCCTTAATGGGGCCAGAGCTGGTCAGCCTGGGGGGAATGCAGAATTCAGGGATTCTGTCAGGAGTGATCACATTTGGAAAAGCAGCAGCCCTCAGCTGGGCTTTTTCTGGCAGATTTTGGCTTTGTGGCAGTCCCAGGAAGGACGAGCTGGAGAGGTTCCCATTTTCATGTGATGCTCTGATCTTTTCCAACAACCACATAGCTACAGCTGGCCAGGAGGTCCTCAAAGGGGAAAAGTTTGAAGGAGAAATCCACCTGCAGAACACAGAGAGGAAAAGGTACATGAACATCCTTTTTGGAGATGCTACAGCCAAGCAAGGCACAAAGGGTACCATTCAAGGCATGTTCAAAACAGCCCCTGCCCAGCGCACCACCCTCAGCGAAGTCAATTGGTGCGAGAACAGAACTAAACCACTAAAGAGAGAAAACAGCATGGAGTCACTACCAGAGGAAAACGTCCCTCTCGCACAATCCCTGCGGTGCTTTTCCCTCAGCAGAGGACGTACCTTGTCAAGCTCCAGCCGTGCTGTTTGCAGCGCTCCGAGCCGGACGGCGCAGCCCGCCCCGACCCTCCCTTTAGTAGCGGCGCCGGGCGCCTCCCAGCGCGGGCAGGGGCGGGGGCAGCGCCCGCGCCTCCCACCCTCCTGCGGGGGTGAGGAGGGAGAGCGGCCCTGCAGGGCACCGGGAGGGACTTGCCGGAGGGGCCCCTCACGGGAAAGCGCGTTTGGAGCGTGTCCTGTCGCCCCCGCAGAGCAGCGGATGTTCCCGGCCCTTGGCATTCGCCTGCGAGCGCGGGGGGACGGGGCTGCCCGGCCCCTTGTCCTTCCCCCGCGTCCAGGTTCTTTTTCATTAATATCTACTTACAGAGGCGTCCCGAGATAACTAACAAGCTCAGGACAAAAGCAACATTGTCTTGGGGATTCTTTTCTTCTGGAGATCCTGGCAGCTTTCCAGCGTTAGAGCAGTAGGAAGTGAGGACTGCGGTTTTCGAGCTCATTTGAAAAGAACTTTGCTGCCTTTCTACATCTGAATGTGTGTCCACCCCCTCGTTACTCACACAGAACGCGAGTCTGCGGAGCCCTGACACAGCGTTCTTATCGCCGATACCGAGCAGCGACAGAAACGGGAATGCAGGTGCAGCGAGGGGAAAGACAAGGCACGAAATGCTTTGGCAAGTCACCTTGAAAAGCAGCACATCAAAAACCCAGGCCCAGAATGCTTTAGAGACCCTGCTCAAAGCCAGGTGGGATCCAAACTTCCTCACCAAGGCAGCACAGCCTGAACGGACCTCTGCGAACTCTGTGATTATTCTGCAAGCAGGAATCTTTAATGCAAAACCAGGAAGGCCTGCCAAACCTGCTGGCTAAATACTCATCTGAAGCCTATAACACAGGGATAGTAGACAAATAATATTCTTCCTCCCTCTTCGGCAAAATGCATGTTTACTGAGTGCTTGAAATAGATGAGATGTGCTCAGAGAAAATAAATCCCGTGGGCAACAGGGGCAGGGAACATTTTGAACCTGCTGAAAGATTTAGCTGGGTACACACGTGTTCTGGGTGTAAGCCCTGCTTCTCTCCCGGTTTTGTTTTTTTTATGCCAGTTAGGCTTCATTACCATAACAATCTCATGGTGATTAAAATCTGAGAAAATTCTTTCTGCTGCTTTTTACAAAGGTTCAGGACACCCCAAACATCCCAGTGATGTTTCAGTTGTAGGAGCTCGTGTAGTTTACTTAGATGAACTTACTTGGTGTGGGTGTGCTTCAAATAATCTCCAATCCAATTTAGAGGCTTCTGGAGAGGGTTAGTGCTTTCTCCAGCCCATGAGACTTTAGAGCAGAGCAGTAAGGGAAATTCCTGGAGGCGCTGGGATGCTCTCCTTTAGGAAGCAGTGTGTGCACCTTACAGCTGTTATCCATTCAGACCAGGCAATGCCATACCATGTATCATGCATTACACACCACGCAGTTTCCAAAGAGTAAATGGGCTTGTTCTATGCACCTCTGCCTTTAATACCAAAAGAAAATTAAACATGGAGAAAAATTAAGGAAATAGTACTTTTTAGTGGAAACCTTATTGCCTTCAGTAACAGATCACAGAAGTTGTTCTTATACAGCAATCATGGCAAGCAGCCTCAAGTGCACTAAGTTCACAGCTGGCATCAGGCAGTGACAAAATAAAATAGCCATGAAATAAGTTATAGGTACGTGATTTCTCCTGGGTCTCTTTACCGTCAGGGAACAGATCTAGGGCTTCTCCAGAGGTGATCAGTGTCACGATCACAGTTGCCTGTCTCCCTCCAGTGACTGCAGAGAGGAAGCAGGTGCCTTACACGGGGTGCTGGATCCTCCCCTTCCTATGCAAGCCCGCACTTTATGGACATCTAACAGATTGCTCATGTGCTGGGAGTTCAGCAACACTTCAGCACTTGAACCTGCCCCATGGAAATAGGCACTCAAATGTGTATAAATAACTTCCTGTGTTCAGAACAGATTCTTTCCTTGATTAGCTTCAGAGCATAATTAAAATATGCTGCCAACAGGACTTCCTGTTGTTGTAAAAATGTGCCTACAATATTCCGCTTTTAAAGCGGACATAATTCGTGGAAAGTCTTTACTACAACAGGTGAAAGCCTGGGATCTGGGCAGGGGCTGTAAAAAATGGAATTTCCTACCAGCACAGGAGGAGCTCGGGAGTTTTCCTTGGTGTGTTCTGCACTGATTTATCTCCTCTGCTGCCGTTCGGAATTCCCTGGGCACGGCGGCTCAGGAAAGGTCCGGCCGTGCCTCGCCCGCCTCCGGGTCCCTCCCTGCCGGCCCCGCCCCGGCGGGAGCCCGGGGATAAAACATCAAAATACAAAACAGAGTTCGAGCTGACCGCTCCGAGGGCCTGGAACTGCAATGAGAACCCTCTCCGTGCTTTACAGGGGATACAGAGGTAGGAGAGCTGCAGCAGCTGACGGCCCTTGGAGGATGCGCACCAAGAGAGGGGAAAATGACTGGAAAGACAAAACCCAAAAAAGCTCTGGCTCTGCTGTGTGTGTGCTGCTATGCAAATGCCAGTCCTGGATGAGATAACACGTAACATCCCACCATTCTTAAAGCAGCAGCAATGGCTGTGCATTTATATTACATAAAATATTCAAAATTTCCACAAGCTTTTGTAAGAATAGAGAATTCAGTTCAGCTTTATTTTCCTAAAGAATGCAGCAGTAACTCAGCTGTAGCTTCTTGAAAGAAGACTTCAATCAACTGAGAGGCACTTAGATACAGGTTTTTGTTAGAGATTGGTATCATGAGCAAATACAGCACATTGTATAGTGTGTTAATTCCTTCCTATCACTTTGACTAATGTCAAAGTATCTGTTAGCAGACTGCACACCATTTCTGGCCTAAATCAATGGCCAAATCATTCTGCATTACTTTCACAGTAATACAAAGTCATAACAGAGGTTCAGCAAACCTAATCTGACACTTGACCTTTCTTTTTTGTATCACAGAGTAGCTTATATTATATCTCATCAGCAAAGACAGGTTCTTGCATTGTTTTACAAGAAATGTCCGTGCTCCTTTAAATGTACAGGTGCCCAAGTGCTGGCAGCAACAGCTCAGGAGCTGCAGGCACTTGGGGACTTCATGCCAAGTATCTCAAGTGCCTTGTGCCACAGCAGTGTGAACTGTAAAAATCTAAAAGTATGAACTGAAAAATTCATTCTTCCTAGCATATTACATGGTCCTGTTATGAGAAGCTGAGAATTGCCATGCAAAACTCCAAGAAAGGTATGCTGTTCCTAATTCCACTCAGGCAGTTTCCCAAAAAGGCAAGTTTCCACAGATAGATAACCAGGATAAAAGATAACCAGGATAACCAGGATAAAGATTCAACAGCAAAGTGGAGCAGATTTACCAGGACCAGAGGTTTACTAGACAGGCTGGGCAGTTTAGGTGTACTGGTGGAAAGGATCCTAAAGAAGACTGGAACTAGTTTGAGCGAGGAAGATAAAAGAATGTGGGATTATTTAATTTTTTTAAAAAATACAATAGGCAGAAAGGCTGCTTGCTTCTGGGAAAAAAGAGCAGGGATTTCTGAGTTGTGTTACACAGCTCCAATTTTGAAGGCACAAGGCCTGGCAAAGTGCTGCCTTTCAGTGCAGTGCCTTGCAGTGATTAATCTTAAACTTCAAAGGGGAGAAGGGCTCAGGTGCTCCCAAGGAGGCTGCTGGTGCCCCTGTGCATTGTGAAGCACCAAAGTGTCTGATGCTCCTCCAGGGAACCAATTTCACCAGCAGAGCTAAGGGGTGTCCAGTCATGAAGAAAACTTTGTTGCTGGACACATGCTCACTGTGCCAGCCATAAGGTCACAGCCAAGTCACACAGATGCAGACACAAAGAATGGAAATTGCATTTCCTCTAAAAGATTTGCATTCCACAGAATACTCTGCAAGTGCCTTTAATTCAGATTCTTGAAGCCATGGCAGTGGTGCACAGTTTGGGCACGATCAAACCTTGCAGCAAGACAGAAGGAACACATATGCAAGGGATTGCTGTATAAACTGCATTGTTAGTGGAGGTTTCATTTCAATCTTATAGGGCTAAACATGATGAAAACCTAAAAATTCCCATGACATTTCCCACAGTAACAGCTCTGTATCACAGACTGTTTCTGTCAAGAATTCTGCAATCTGGTGAAAGCAGAACTGCCCCCAGACTGTCTTGTTCAAGTCACTCTGCTGTTGTTGAAGATAAACTAATTCCAGTGTCAAACAGCTCAATTCCAGGGCAGGCCTCTCCCACTAGGCCAAGTAAGTGCCTTTTAGGATTGTCAGGAAAAAATCTCCACCAAACTGATTAGGTCATGTCACAGAGATGTACTGTGTTAGAGCAGCAATGAGCTCCACTTCTGCCATGGCTTTGTAGAGTTACTGTGCTGTGCTTATAGCAGGATACATCCCCAATAATGAAATGTGATAATTATCATTAGTATTTTTCTACTAAAAACAGAAATTAAATCAGGCAGTACAACTTTACAATTTCTAGACCAGACTATTTCAGTTGAAAGGGACCTACAACAATCATCTAAGTCCAACTGCCAGACCAATCCAGGGTTCCTCAAAAGTTAAAAGTGTGTTATTAAGGGCCTTGTTCCAGTGCCTCTTAACACATTGACAGGCTTGGAGCATTGATCACCTGCCTGATGTAGTGTCTGACCACCCTCTTGGTAAAGAACTCTTCCTAACATCCAGTGTGAACCCATCCTGACCCAGCTCCCACATCCAGTCACTGGATCCCAGGAGAGGAGTTCAGCACCTCCCTCTCTGCCTCTCCTCATCAGGAAGCTGTAGAGAGCAATTAGATCAATTAGCAATTAGACCCCTCAGCCTCTTGTTCTTCATGCCAGGCAAACACAGTGTCCTCAGCTGCTCCTCAGCCACATTCATTTCACATTCCCTGCTTAGGCACAAAAGCATAAACACTTCATGCAGCCATCTCTACTCTGGTAGCCTCAATAGAAGAATATTTTCTGCAGCTTGGTCTCATGCCTAATGTAGTCTAATTTGATGGTCATTCTCATATGACCTAAATTAATTCATTCCACAAAAAGTTACATTGACACCTGCAAGGTCAATCACACATACCAGGAAAAAATTATTCTCTCCATCTTCTTTGTGCTCAAAGTAAATTTAAATATGAAAAAGTTACAAATAATTTTTGCTCTCAAATAAAACTAAGCCTTTGTAAAAAGAAACAAAATAAAAAAGTATCCACAAATCTTAAAATCAGTAAGGATCATTTGTATCAAGGTTAAAGAGAAAAAGAAGAAAACAGTGTCAGGACTGTGTATTAGGAAACTAAATCTATGCTTGTCCATGCTAAGAATGAATTTTTAACGTCCATTTCAAGAAGTCAAATTAGAGAAAAGCTATGGATCTATGTGTTGATTTTTTATCATTTTAGACATCATTTTATACCTCAAAGGAAGCCTATATGAGTCAGCAAATGGATAATTATCTCCTATTAGCACCTTAACCAGGTATTACAATGTCAGGAGTTATTCTTTGGAAGAGTAACTCCTAGGATTTCCCTGATTGCCATCTTCCTTCAAGATAAAAGGCTAAAGCTGTCAGGTTAGGCACCACAATTGTCAAGTTATGCCCCATGATTTGCACAAATAATATTGAGAATTTCCTCAACAATGTGCCATAAGTAGTATGTAGTCCTGTAGTCATGCAGAAACTTGTACAAGGTGATAGGCATTCCCAAAAGTATGGCAGGGTTCATCTATGCACTGTAAAACCCTTACTGGCAGGTTTTATTAAACAAGCACTTCTTAATCACCTTCCTCCCTGTCCAGTCACACCCACAAAGTGTCCAAAGAGCACAGACCCAAAGCAATCTTAAAAACAGAGGAAGGATCTCCCTGTAATGCTCCTGAAATGCACGCTCAGGACTTCCTGGCTGGCGGAGTGTGTCCTGCATGTTTGGTATGGATGAAGATAAAGGCACCACAACACGTGCCTGTGTTGGAGCAGCAGCCTGCTGGGACACACAGGGCTCATGAGAAGGAACAAGGCAGCAAGCCAAGGACATTTCCAAAAGGATAATTCACCTCATCAAAAGATGCTGGGTCTTGACTGGGAGTGTTTCACACTTCAAAAACAGGTGTGCTGGCAATCATCCCTTCCCATCATTTCCCATGCCACGAGCTACAAAGAGTGAGATGGCACTGCAGCAGGAGTTTCCAAGCTCTGCCCAACAAGTGCAGCTGCCTGCAGGCCATGCAGTCATCCTGTGCTGGACCGAGTGTGGGGACTCTGCTGTTCCTCCCTTGGCCCCAGCCCAGTCCCAGTGGGAGGCAGATCAAGAACTAGGCTGGGGAAGTCTGCCTGCTACTCCAGGCAGCCTGACCTGGTCATTGCAAATTAAATAGTAAAAAAGAAAACTCACCAATAACTGAAGAGTAATTTTTTCTTCTGAAGAGCCCAATTTAGTTGAACATTTCTTCTCCTGAAGGTGGCACAGCACACTGCTGGAATTGGCCACAATATCTTGCTGGGTAGGACATGCAGTGATGACACCCATACCTTTAGGTGGGATACATTTCAGGGTAGTTTCACTAACCAGTAGCATCTCATTAAGAAGCAGATGGTGCTCTCAGTACACTGAAGTTCAACCTTCAAAGCAAAGCTCAAAGCTAGACTCTTCACCCTTAGGCTGTCCTTGGCATTCTGTGTACAAAAGGACAGTTCTTTTTCTAGAGTTTGCACATTTCTAGATTGGGGCTTTCTGTCCCCTAGGTTGTGTTTCTGCAGGAGTATTTTCAGAAATGAGATGGCATTCCACTTGTGCTTTCCATTTCCAAAACAGGGCCTGCTATGGCCCTGACCCTGCAAAGATTCACACAGATCATTTGTGAATACCACCCTAATCTCAGAACTCCTAATGCCCAAAAAATATTTGGAGAACAACAATCCCTTAGATCATCAGTGATGAGGGGAAAAATTCCATTAATTAACCTGATGCTGGTAAGAGGAACCTGACTCCAGGAATCAATGTGAAGAGGCCTGCAGACTTGAGGCAGCTTTGGGAAAAGGCTCAGGATTTTGTGCTGGTTTTGGTCTTTGGGAGCAGAAAGGGTGAAAACAGACAGTGACAGTTTTGTTACCATGAGGAAATGGATTGTCTGAAATTTCATTTAAAGGAAAATTAGAAGAAAAGTCACAGGATACTATAATTATATCCTGGGATAAAGCAGCAGCTTTGGGGCACGTTGTGGATCACACCCCAGAATTCCCATGTTAAACATCTGCTATTAATGGTTTACAACCAGAGATGTGTAGCAAATTAGGTTAAAAGTGCTTGGAGAACAACACTGGCTCACAGCAGCAAGCAAAGAGAGTGGCAAAAATGCAAGGATTTTCCTTGACAAAATTACTTCCAACTCAGGAAGCACTAGGCATGAGAAAAACTGTTTAACTACTGCTACTAAACACAGAGTTTAAACATATGGCCAGATATTACTGTACAAAGAAAAATAATTTGCAGTTATTGCTGTCATACACATTCCCTTTGGAAAAGCAGAAATAGGCTCATGTGGCTATAACAGATTCTCTGGCACTTGGTAAAAATTGTCTCATGGTGAGCAGCTTTGCTTAAGTGGGGAGGACAAAATTAAACCCTTTATTGTTTGGCTTCCTCATCCTTTCATTGCCTGAAGTTTGAATCCTGCCCCAGCCTCCCTCTGTCATCCCCCAGGGTCAGCAGGCTCCTGCTGGAGCAGGCAATGTGCAACACTTGGCACTTGTGTCATGGGAACCTCCTCCACCCCAAATGCTTCAAGCAGGCTGCAATTTACTTGTGGTGCTTGTTTCATTGGAGGCTTCACACACCCCAAATAGAACCCTTGTGGGGTTTTTTGCTACCCAAGCATGTAAAGTAGAAGATGCTTTCCTGTGTCCTGGCACTTACAAGTATCTTTCACCATTAGTTTGTCTCAATTAAAACAATGAAAGTTCTGGAAAATGCTTCTTCTAGCAGCAGTCTACAAGAGGCTGCATAGGCAGGTCATTGAGAAGAAAGGAGGGGCATGAGGGGAGGACACCTTCTCCAGGCTGGATTTGTGGGAAACTGCTCTTCCTTCATGATGGGCAGCACCATCCTCAGAGCTGAGTGTGGAACCAGCCACAGGATCCAGCAGGTTCTGTATTTCCCTCCCACATTAATAAATTAGAAACTTCAGCAGTCTTTTTCTGTCCCTGACATTAATTCATTGTGCAGATGATCAGCTGAGGGCAGGGACCAGCCCCTCTCATGCCTCTGGGGCAAAACACACCTGGAAGGTGCTGTTCCACAGAGAAAATCCCATCTCTGGCCTCCAGACTGACATTGCCCTTGTACCCTGTGCCACAGCAGGGTCTGCCCCATCAGCACTCTCAGACTGTAGGGCCAGGGTCACAGAGCCATCAGTTTGTCCCTGCTGCTTTTCATTAAGCACAGCTCCTCAGCAAACTGCAGCCAGCCAATGGCCCAGGCACTAATAAGCCCAGTACTCTGGTTTTGATTATTCCTAATATTGAGCTCCATGGCAGCAGCACCCTCACTCTGTGCTGATTGCTCTTAATTGCTATTTATTGTGATCAGTGGGAATTGGGAAGAACAACTGAACTTAACTAATTAAAATATTATACTTGGCAATGTACTGCTCAGCAACTTCCCTAAAGCAACGAAGATTCTGATTCATTCAGCCCCTCAGATATTTAGCCCACATTGTCCATTCAAAGATCAGCTCTTTCAGGCAGACTAAAAGTCATCAACAGCAGTCTAACTTCACCTGTCAACAATTTGCTCTCCTCTAAGAATATAATTCAGATCTCTTCTGCTTATGCTTAGACCTAAGTCAAAGCCCCTTAGAAGTTGTGAGGAACCTTAGTGACCCTGGGCTTGATTAAGCTTCTGAAGGAAACTTGCAAAATAAGCCACAGGTTTGTAGACCTCTCATTTTTGAAGTATTGCCCTGGCAGCAATGAGCTGCTATGACACTTACCTTGACAGAAGCCCTTCAAGGATGGTTCCAGAGGTATGATCTTATTGGTACCATGCAGGAGTACATTTCACCCACTGAAAGGAGTGCCAGACAAGGGAAAAAAGCATTCTTGGGTTTGTGCTATTATACTGAATGCTTTAATTTTAAATATTTGTTCAAAATGCTTTCAGTGTGCTGCCCAGTGAAATTCTGGAAAAGCATTTCCTAAATCAGTTCCAGTTAGTAGCACATGTCCTCCAGGCAAAGAAATCCTTCATGGTTTATCTGTACAATGAGATGGCATTAAAAGAAAGAGCTAACTGAGGATTGCTATCAGTGAATGGCTGACAATAAGAGGGAAGATTGATCTGGTTACAGAAAATGCAAACAAATTATGCCTCATGGGGGGCACCAGTGAAAAACAGCATTAAAGTCAATCACCATCAGATCTCTGGAGAGAAAGCAGCTGGGAATGGGCTCATGCTTCCTCCTCTCAGTCATGCTGGCTTCACCTCTGTGCAATGCTGCTGACTTCAGCCTTTCACTGCACAGCTGAGAAGGGAATCACCTGCCAAATGCACACCCCACTGCCTCTGACCCAGCCTGGCAATTGGGGCTGCAGAGTCACCCACATTAATCCTTCTATCCATCCTGGACTTTATTGGAGCTCTTGAGATCCACACCACCAGACCCAGTGCTTTAAGACAGCTCCTTTATGAGGAAATTAGAAGGGCTGTTCACAATCTGCTCCTCCAGAGCACAGGTGTGAGCACACACACACATTATGTGAGAGGAGGCCCAGGAGCTGCCCCACAGCTGCTCTGTGTGACCCTCAGAGCCACGAGCTGCACCTCACCTGACAAACCCATCAGGGTTACTTGTGCTGAGCCATGAGCCAGACATGCCATCACTTCCCCACTATTTCTGGCACCCATAGCCAGTTTCTCTAGACAGTGATGAGCCAAGAGCCCAACATTTCAAAAACAAAAGGATATCACAACTCACTGCTCTTGGTTACACTCATTTCTCTTCCCTATAAAGATACCAATTTCCTGAGCCAAAACTATTTCTCTTGCTTTCCCATTGTCTTTGCTCTCTTTCTCTGCCCAAATTATGATCTCACCCCTCACTATTTGGTGGCTGGCTTGCAGATTGTTAGATTGCAATTAGATGTACATGCATGGTACCACCTGCTACATGCTTTTTATTTATTTTTGGCTCTGAAACAGCTGTTGGTTTCCATTTTTGCAAATTCAGAGTGAAAGAGGTTTTTTTTCCAGATGCTTTAATTTTCTGCAGGATATCAGGGCATGTAACAAACTCAAAAGAAAATTTAAGATCATAGCCAATGTTTTACATAAGTTTTGTCAGTGAAGCAGTAAAGATGTAATGAGTTTACTTGAAGTCCCCAGAATGATTCAGGCCCATGACCACATTTGTAAAATACCATCTAGGTATTTTACTGAACCTCCTGATTTTAACAATATTCACAAAGCAAACAAAGGAACTGGATATTCTACAAACCAATAAATAGAATAAGAAAATATAAAGTAATCAATGCATCACAAATCTGCCAAAAGGTGAGATGGAAAGATCTCACTGGTCTGTCTGGAATACCTCATTTAAAAGTGAGGGAAATAAAGATGTACACTACATGATTTTTTCAACTCACTGACTCTAAGTCAATCCTTGGCTTTATCAATAACAGGGCATAACTTCCTCAAAAAGTTTCTTACTGATGTGTGTGAGCTCAATTGTAACATCTTTTGACAAGTCAGCTGTAGAAATGCAGATAAAAATCCCAGCTTTCTACTACCTGACAGTGTGAAAAACCCAGTCCTGAGTTATGACAGGGAAAGCAGACCTGCTGTTGCAGAAGCACAGAACTGGCCATGATCCCTGAAATAATGGCTCCTTCCTCTTGGGTAAACACTCCCCAGTACCCACCTTTGCTTGAGGTGTTGAACAGGGCTCTAGCAGCACAAAATACTTTGTATTCTAATATTAAAGTCCACACAAAAACTTAGAGCTGTTCACTGTTAACATGATTGCAATTAGAGGGTATAAACAAAATGCAGATAACCTCATGGATCTTGTTTGGGATTATTTTCCCTCAAACATGCCACATGAAAAACCCCAGAACAGGTGATTAGCATAGCTCCCCTCTTTGGAAGGGCTGTATGTCAATATTGGGCAGCAGGATACCATTCCCTCACTGAATTGCTTAGCAGAAGCAGTGTCTTAGCACACCAGGAACATCTGCAAAAGCTGTCCAAGAGCCAAAAAGGGATTTTGAGCTGTGAGATTGGTAGACCCTCTTGTCCTGGGCCAAGTTTTCTGAAGAAGCACAAATTTCCTTGCAAAACTATAAAGTTGTAACTGACTCCTTACACAGTCAAAAATGCATAGAAAATCCAATGTTATGCTCTCCCTTTTCTTCCCCCACTCCTTGTCTCACAGATTTGCTGTTTCCAGCTGTAACCAGTTCATGGCTGTTTCTCCAGCTCTCAGTGCTCCTGCACACCACCACGCTCATGCAGCTTGTGATGGGCTGGGCTGTCCCTGTGCTGAACTGGAGCTCTCCCCTGCAGTGGGACAAGCAGGCTGACACAGGGGGAGGTTTGCACACCTGGTGGGCTCTAAGCTGATTGGGATTTCTGCTGTGTCCTTTAATAAGGCCTAAGCAAAGCAGCTCAATGAAAAGTGCTTACAGTTGTTCTCAGGAAGGGAAAGCACAGCAGAGCTCAGTGCAGTGACAGAGTTGAAAGTGTACTCACACACTCAGTGATGGGAATAAACACTCAGCAGGGTCTCTTGAAATGAGATTTTAAATAGCAGCTGAATTGCACTTACAGCTCAGGTGCTTTTACAGTTCTGCATTCCTTAATCTATGTACACAGGCAATTACACACCTTCCTGAATTCAGCCCCTTGGCTGTTCAGTTCTCACTAAAATATACAGCAAAACACACAGTGATTTCAGGTACACACCATTTCCCCAGCTACATCTGGTCAAACAGCCAGCTCCCTCCAACCCCCTCTCCCCAACCTTCCGTCAGGACACACCTCACCCAAGCTCCTCCATCTGGGTATTGCAATGTGAACATCAGCACTTTGTGAAAAGATACCAAAACATCCCTCGCAAGCTGCTGTCAATTGCAATCACTGATCAGGGTGTGCAGAAAGCCACCAAAGCTTCAGCCCTTAGGCTTTGCCCTCCTTGCTAGTTGAGACTTCAGGGCTCAGCTGTATGTCTGCATGGATGGGGCTCTGGTGACTGCAGATTCCAGCCCTGTCAAAGCCTTTTCTTTACCCCTAAAATGACATGTATTACAGGGTTAGTCTTTTCCTTAAATTCAATAAGAAAGGCAGTTACTACCATGGAACATCACAGACCTGAGCTGAAATTAAACTTTGGGATGAAATTAAAAATTATTTTATTGATTATGATTAAACAATTTATGTTCACCACCTCAGTTTCATTTAATTCTGGCGCAATACAACCTTGCCTGAAATTCAATTTCCCCACTAACATTAGTACTCCATGTACACAGAAGCACCTTCATTTTGTTCAAGCACTTAGTCACTATGGCATTTCCATTTCACCCTCATTTCCCCTTTTTCACTGGGAGAAGCATTTTTTCCCATCTGGGTTTAGCTGGAAACCTGACTTATGGCTTTCTCAACTAAGTGAAAAGCGAGCCCCAGTGGAGGCCTGATAGACCCTGGGTGTGTAGGATGAAGCAGTCAGCACTGGAGATGGCTGCATTGAGGACTCACAACCTCTCTCACAAACAGGACAGCAATAGTGAGCCCAGCCAGCAGCAGGCTGCATCCTGGATTGACCCCTTGGTGCATGTCACTGTTAATTGTCTGACACCCCTTGAAACACTCACTCCAGAGCTGTGCATATGCCCCCTGTCTGAGGGTGGCATTACCCAGCACCTGTAATCATCTGTACCCTGCAGTGCCCCAGCACAAAAGCACTGGGTAATGCAAGACCTTGGTTGCTCTTTTTAGCTCACAACAGATTGCAAGCCCAGCTTTGGAGACTTTTCAGCTGAGCAAATGGAAATCTGCCTTACCAAAGTGCAAAGCATAAAAAGAGAGGAAAACAAGGGTGAACATCAAGTGTAAGATGATTCTATATTGTAAATCTTAACACAAAAAGGCTGCTCCTGCTTACAGCTAACAGGTTCTATTACTTGAAGAGACTGAGTTCTCAAGGAAAGCCCCATCAGCTGTTTCTGCAGTTACTCTCAAAGTGGTAAAGCAGGTACCAACCTCTGCTTTCTGGGGAGTTTCCTTGGCCAATCCTACATGAGGCCAGTGTCTGCCTCACAGGAGGGAGATACAACCACTGCAAGCATTTTCAAGAGATGCAGCCCAAACATGTCCAACTCCCAGGGTGTGAGGGACACCCCTGTCACTCTCTCCTAGGCAGAGGAGCAGCTGTCCCTTCTCTGTGTGCTTGGGGCACACACATCTCTGGTTACCACTGTGGCACAGATTGTGGCTGCAGCACTGCACAGCCTTCCCCTCCTCCTCCCTGGCTTTGAGTAACAGAAGTGCACAAAAGTGCATTAACTTAGCAAGATGAGAGTATCATTGCATTTACAAAATGGATTCCAGGTTGCTAAACCTGTACATGAAGTGTAGATATAAACCCTTTTCTCATCTGTTACTCCTGGGCTGCAGTCAACAATGAGAAAAAAAATTCTGTTTAGGCAGGCAAGAAGCAAAAAAAACTCTCACATTTTCCCTAACTCATTACTTAAGTCTCTTGTCAAACAAGAGACTTAGGAAAAATGGGGTTTTTCTCCTTTCTACTTCTTTCCTACCCCCAAACTTGCATGATAAACAAGAAGTTCCAGCCCTGTTGGCCAAGGAAAGCTTGAGATGTCTGCAAAGCTTGCATGCCAGCTTCTGAGGGCAAAGGCTGGCACAGCTACAGAGCCTGTTCTGTTGCTGCAGGACTGATCCTTCTTCCTCCCTAGGTGGTTAAGAAATATTTAAACCATTCTAATTCTATGAACATAAAGTAATACTGTGTAAAATTCCACCAGAACTGCTAGAGCAAATCTGTATTAGGATACAATTCAATTAAACACTTAAGGGATACAAAACATTGCTGTGCAAGCTGTGTTTCTAATTTGTGTGCTATCTCTAATTGGCACTGTCACACATTATTGAAGGAGTGCCAAAATCATTCCTAAGGCAGGATGCTTACACTTGGTAGTACTGTCTAGTACTGCAATTGCCTTACTATAAGGTTATCCTGGCAACCCCAGGAGCACTGGAAGGAAGCAGCCCAGCTCACTGTGTCGTGAAGGTTACAGCCCCCAGTTCTCCAAAAAACCCCTGATAAAACAGGACAACTCATCCTGGATGAGTTGCCTGTTGCCTCAGCACCATGCCAGCCATGTTTAAGATTCCCCAAATGCTTGCACAGAGAGAGCTGATGTCTGGCAGCCAGGGCTCAGACACTGCCTCATCCTGCGGCATCAACTCAGCAACACCAGCAGTGCCTGTTGGATACAGAACAGGGCTCATCACCTCACTGTGTGCTTTCCCCTGCCAGTACAGCCACAGAGTCTGTGCTCACCTGTGGCAATGCCTAATCCTGCCCCAAGGATCCCAGCAGGGTTTGTGCCATCAGCTTCAAGAGGTGCAGCACCAATCAGTTAAAAATTGCTTTTTCACAGATAGGACTCAGACTGGTATTGAGCTATTTCAAAATTGCAGCAGGGTTCTAGTGGTCTTTTCAGAAAACTGATCCTGCCCCTTGGACTCTTTTTCCTCCAAGAAAATGGATACCACCACAGACCTAACCAGTTTTTCATTTTCACTGTTGCCACAGTCACAACTCTGAATATGCTGCTACTGCTGAGACATTCAATCCTGATGCTGGCTGCTGAATCAGAGCCTAGAAAAACAATCTGACACACAGAGCTTTGTCAGAGTGGTAGGAAGAGGCAATGCAAAGAAATCCTGACAAATACTAAAGGGATCTAAAGGTGCCTTCTAGTTACTGAAGCTCTGTGAAAAATGCATTTAACAAAGTAGGGGGTTTATGAGTATTGTAACACATAGACCAATTGACATTTAACTGCATGGATGAGTTCTCCCCACATACTGAGTGCTGTACATTGTGGCACTTCAGTATCACTCCTCAAAGAGCAATAGGGAGGAGAAATTCATTTTTGCCCCTGGTGTGGCAGCATTCCTGCTAAATCCATCAGTATTTGTCTCACAGAGGTGGCTGCACCTAGTATGGTGTAAGTAAGCCTCTACTGCATTTATTTAGATAAAATAAATACTTTGGGATATAATAAAATAAACATTTGGGAGAATCTACAGTCTAGACTCCTACATGCAAATCCAGTTTAGTGGCCACAAAAGAGAGGACACTTCTGGGCAAGGGAAGAGTATTGCATCTCAGAAAGCTCAGAACACAAGAATGGTTGGAAGTGTGCCACTGGAGAAAGTTACTCATTGGACTCAGCAACAATTGGAGACATAATTACAACTTCTTCTGGATAGAATTGTGGAAAAGTAAAAGTAACACTTATTAATGGCTGATTATTCATAGACCAATTCTCTATCCCATAGATTTACTCTCTAGCCCTCATTTCCCCCACCAGTTCAGAATAGGCTGCTTGTGAAGATCCCTTCACAAAGGCCCTCAAAAGCCCAAGAGCATTCTCCACACCTCTGACATCTGGAGCACCCTCCTGCATTTCTCATCTTGCCACTTCTGTCTGCACACCATGGAAGAGCTCACAACTTGCTGCTCTGCAGGAACAGATGAGTTTCTCCTCACTTGTTCTGCTCATTTTTCATATTTAATTTCATGTGGGTCTAGGTTTTTGTCTGTCTGTAAATATCCATGGGTGTCTGCCACTACTCATCAATAGCTTTCCCTGGTAGTTGTTTTTAAGCAGTACCTGTTTGATTTGTGAAGTAGCTAATAAATAATTGAATGCATTCTGTTTGGAAGACAACCACCAGAGCTGGCCCAAGGCTTCTTGTGAGCATGAACAAACCACCCTGTGCTGCCCTGAGGATGAAGTGCACACATCACACCCAGAGCTGGCCTCTTCTGCCACAGAAAAGTGAACAGGATCCAGCAAAGGCTCACATGAGCCATTTTTCCTCAAGTAGCTGCTGTTCCATAGATTCTCATCCCCTTTGCTGGCAGCAGGAGCAGCCAGGCTGGTTTCCAGGGCTTTGCCAGAGCCCATTCTGCCATCCCCATTGCTGCCTCCTGTGCCTGGATCTGGCCCTGCCAAGCACTGAGATTAGCCTCATTCAAAACTAAAGAAAAATCCCCAAATCAACTCTTTCTGTGAGTTCTACCTCTGCATACGCTTCCACCTCAGTAGAAATTATTTATCCATCAATAACCTTGCCTGAAAGTTGAAACAAAATCATGAGCAGTATGTGTCAGTTCCCACCTTGAGTTCAACCCTTACTGAAATCTGCTAAAAGAAATAAAACACCTCTGCCCAACTTGCCAAGGTCACTGTTAATTGTTTCTCTTTAGTAAATGATGTAGGCATGTACATGCACACACATGCTCACAGGCCTACTGCATTCAAAAGGCAAAGAACTTGTTTTGTGCTTTATTTGAATGATCAAATTTTGCAAGGGTAGTTGGAAAAAAAAAAAAAAAAACAAAAACAAAAAACCAACTCTAAAGCCAGCTAAGCACAATGCAGGGTGCAGAATGGCAGGTAAAACCTGAGAATGACACCAAGCTCCCATCAGGATACACACCCCAGTGAAGTCTCAGTTCATGCTTCATAATTAAAAAAGATGTACTACACTTAAGAAATCCCTCAACACTTCATGAGCACAAGGCTAGAGTGATATAAGAGAACTTGTACTGCTCCCTTGCTTTGGGATACATTTTTTCCTTAGCAATTGACCACAAAATGTGTAATGGTGCATGTTCATATGCAATACATTCCAGCAAGTAAAGCATCAGGGATTTATCCACACAAAAGCTCCAGATCTCTCATTCCCCCTTCCTGCAGGAGAAGGAGGAGGAGCATGCAGCACAATGAAGACTAACCCATTCTGGAAGGAATGCAGGTCTGCCCTTAAACAGTGAAATTTGCTCTTGAGGTCATAAATACAATCCAAAAAGAGCAAATAATTTTATAGAATTCATTATATCTGTAGGAAGAAATCCATGGGTCCATTTTCCAGAGCTGGGACAAGCTGCCTCAGGCCCAGCCTAGCAAAGCATTCAGCTGTGGGAAGGAAGGGGTGGCTTGGCAGAAACAGTAAAGCTGGTCAGGGAGTAAGGGAAAACTGCCAAATACACAAGCCCTGATTACAATTAGTAGATTTAAAGACTCTTCTGTTATGAGATCTCTAAAAAGAAAAAGAAAAGGCTGGGGAATGTCCAGCCCTGTTCTAGTGGTACAGCTGGGTACAAGAGCTGCTCCAGGGCACCCCAACCTCATCTGCATCACAAGCAGCAGAACAGCCATGGACACGGCCCCTCCCAGGAATAATGGCCCAAAAAGGGGTTGGTGGCAGCACAGGGGCTTCCTAGACCGGTGCCTGGAGCAGAGTGTGGGAGAGGGAGCAGTGCCAGCCACCCTTCCCTTCCCACCACCCAGCAGGAGATGGGACAGGTGAACATAAACAGGCCAGCCCTGAGAGCTAAAGTGTCCTCCAAAACCAGCAAGCCCAAAGGTGTCACACCATGGAGCATAAAATCCAGAGTCATGGCTGATTGATGCTCCCCCCAGAGCTCAGGCATTAGTACAGTTCTCAGGAATTAGTACAGTTCTCATTAGTAACTGCTGCTATAATTTTAAAAAAGGCTGTTCAATCATTATTGACTTAATACATCAACAAAAGACCTTAATCAAGAGATTTATCAAGGAAATCACAGAAAAGGCAGCTTACATTCAAAACAGTCCAAGATAAGGATTCATAGGACACAAAAGGATGCACTGATCTATTTTTATAGAAATACAAATTACATGGAATATTAAATTATGTGCTGTCCATGCTCTCATACAAAGAGTACAAATTTTTCATTTTACTGAGGGAAAATTAATTTGCTATTCCCATGGCTAAAAAGACAATTATATATGAACTTGACAATCATAATCAGAAATTTTTAATTACTTGGTTGAGACGGTTATTCTTATAAACCTGGTTTCATATGCATGAACAAAATGATGTGCTCTGATTAGAGCAGGAAGCAGAAATAACAGCACTAGCACAAATGTCTAGAAAATGCCTCTGCAAACAAGAATGCTGCAAGATCTAGACATCACTTCAGTTAAACACAGGCCATCCTGATGTGCACAAAGAACATGCACACAGGTAGAGGATGCTTGCTCAGCACTGCCAGACAAGGACTCCACTTGCACATTTACCCTTTAAGACACATTATGCAGAATTATCAATTACGTATAATTATAGCCTCCACTTAATGGCAGAAGTGGCTCTTCCCACACAGACCTTGTAAAAGCTGATCTACTTCATCAGGTTTCTATAATGTTGCATTTTTCACCCATTTAGATAGCATTGGATAAACTGACCTAAGACTTTATTGTAGAAGACAGAGTCTCAAAAATCTACTGCCTTCTTTATGGTAACTCCTTTTATCCTCCAAGTTACTGTCTGGTTCTAAGCAATCACTTGGTTTATGGAGCACAATTCTACCCACATACTGCAATCCCTTTCAGAGCTCAAGGCTATTTAAAGCACTGCCACTAGCTACAAAGAAATTTCCTTATCTTTTGCCCACCCTTTGTTTTTTCCCCTCAGACTTTACTATTTGTCAGCAATACAGTAAAATTCTATTGAACAAAAGCACTGGCATATTTCTACCACATGAAACTTATGCTTTTATGTACATACATTGCAAAAACACTGGCATATTTCTACATGAAACTTACGCTTTTATGTACATATACTGCTACCACACAAAACTTATGCTTATGTACATATACTGCTTTTATGTGCATATACTGATTACAGTAGGGGGGAAAAAAAGTTTGCTACTACTGTTTAAGCAGGTTTGAGGATTTGGTTCACTAAAAAAAAACAAACCTGACAAGACACCCAACAAGAATACAAATATCTAGAAAGACACCCAAGCAGAATCTCAGGTGTGTGAAAAGTTAGTTTAAACTAAGGCCAGTGAGTGCTAGAGCAGAAGCCCTTGGCAGGGCTTTCCCCTTGCTGTGGAAAGGCCAGAACAATCTCAAGCCTGTGCAGTGCACTCAAACCCTCCTGCTCAGCTCACACCTGAGTGCAGCACCCTCTCCAGCTGTTAAACATCAAGGGACAAGGACAAGGGAAAGCACCAGGAACAGCCAGGAAGAAGCAGGCTGAGAAATCCATGTAAGCAGCTTCCTGACAGCACAGATGACAAATGCCTTCCTGTGCTCTGGCCTAGCACATGCCTTATCTTAGAAGTAACCATCCCAAAGCACAGCTCCATTTTCCTGTGATTTCATTCCTTGGCTCTCCAGAGGAGATCAATAGACACAGCAGTGCTGGCTGCCTGCACAGGCCTGGGGCCATGCCATGGAAATCCCAGTGTGGCCATAAAGAGAACAGCAACTGAACGGGAAGCACAGGAAGGAACAAAGCTTATCTGATACTTCAGCTCCTCAAAGCCCACGTGTCACTGACAAGGAAAACTTGACAAAAGGAAAGCCTTGGAAAATCATGGCTCAGGCTTGTTGCTATGGCTAAGTAGAGAAGGACTGTGGGAAAGAGACTCAGCTGAATTAGGGGTAGAAAATCAACTTATTTAACCATGTGTTCACATCATGGTGTGTGGTGGTTGGTTGAATCATGGTTGTTATAATTTAAAGCTATGTAGCTGATAATGGTCTCTCTGGTTTTTGCAGTAAAGCAGCTCTCCTTTGCACCTGCCTGGGGACTCTGCCTCCCCATGGACCCTCACCCAAGCAGGGCTAAATCAGCACCGTGGTAGCACACAGCCCCAAAGCAGATACTTCAGGATGGCTTTGCTTGAGTGAAAAGTTTGCAAATAAAAAGTGATTTAGAAGAGTTACACTGCTGGCACATGTGGAACTTACCCTATGGGCCCAGATGTTTTTTTTATTAAATACACACATTAGAGGAGACTTGCAATAAAGAATAGTGAGAATGACACCAATTTTTCTTTGGCAAAACTCCAGCAGGAAATAATCCTGTGTCAGCTACAGTTCTGTCCTCTGGTACCACACAGATTCACAATGCACATGTTGGATTCATTTAAATACTTCCAAGTCTGTGTTTCATTGTTTTTCAAGACCTTTTTGCTAAAAATCATAAATAACCAATAATTCTGAACAATAGAACAACTTGATAAAAATGAGGCACAGTTCTTACCATGCATTGAAAGAGATTACACAAGGGAAAGGAAACAGAGTTATGTCTTCAAACAAATAATTTAGATAAAATGTAATATTAGCTAAGGTGGTAACAACACCTCTCATTTTAAAGGTAAAGATATTTATCTAACACTGAATCACCCCTGTTAAAGAAATACAATAAAAATTACTCTTCATTCCAGAAACAGAGTTAATGTATTGTAACATCTGGTGACCCAGGGAAACAGCAATGCATTTCCTAAAATACCTGGCATTGTTCCAGGGCTTTATCAGCATCCTGAAAATACAGGCAATTGAAAAAATACCCATTATTGCTGCATGATATGAATTTCAGACAAAGCAAAAAGTTCAGCATAATTCCATACAAGTCACATCCAATTTGGATCACACCATGTAATAGCCAAGCAATTTAGAAGGCTGAATTCGGTTTTTAAAACTGTAATAAAGTATTTTCCTGTAATTTGTACAGCAAACTTAATGTTCTGGATGTGGACAAGAAAACAAGAGAGGGTCAGACTTTCAGAAGTCAATACTAATTTGTTTGTGGAAACAAACCTGGCAAAGCACACATACTGCTGCTCAGGAATCCCTGTATTAAAGACTCTGTGTAACTTACTGCTCATTTTGAGAATTATCACCTAGAAGGATGTGGGTTTGTGAACAACAGTCTTCATGTTCATTTTCTGATCCTCCTTGCAGCACTCTTGAAAAGCTGGAAGTGTTCATGAGAGCAGAATGCAGCTCAGCTGCAAACAGAAGTGTTAATGTGTTTATCAGAAGCCACAGAGCTGTACAACTAAAAGGTAAGTTGGGTTGCCTTCTGAGGGACAGAAAACACTGGTAGGAATCAGAATTTTTCTGATGATACAGAAATAATCAGAAAATCTGTCTGCTCAAGGGCACCCAGACATATTAACTACAGAATCAATTTATGACCCTGCCATGCAGGTGCTGTGTCAGACACAATTATGAGGGATGCCACTCTGGCTCTTGGTGTCCTGACCTCCCACACCACCAAACCTGTGTCCCATTAACTTTGCTAGGAACAACATTTTCTGTAGTAACTCAATCTATATTAAAATCCTACCCTTCATTCTCTTGTAGCTGTGCCCTTGAAGTTTAGGCACCAAAATACCCTCTTTGTTTTCTGCAGTCTTGGTCTTGAGTGTTCCTTACCAATAATGTCAACTCTATAAATTTATTTTGAAATAGCTGATAAATTTTCTGCAGATATAACCCACATAAAAGAGAAATACAATTTCTTTTGCATATTGAATTTTTGTAACCACAAAGCTAGAGAATGAATTTTCTGAGATCAGCTGATCCTGCCTTAACAGACAATACATTGTCCTTTCATCAAAACTAGAATTAGTAGAGCTGGGAAAATTGTTAGATCACGACAAGACTGCTAAACTGCTGTGCATTCCAGAGAATTCTGTAATCCTCTACCATAAGATGGGAGGGACATGACCCCTCCAGTTATTTAATATCTTTTTTAAGGACTGACATCCAAAGATTTTTTTTTTCCTAATAAAATAATTTCTGAAAGTTACAGTGCAAATCTGAAGAGTAAGATTCAGCAATACTGAATGCCTCTTACTCATGACCCACTTCCTTACAGAACTGAATCTGTAGCGGGACCAGTGAAAAGCTTACAGATAGGTCCAATAATTACAAAAATAAAGAGGCCCATGTGAATTAAGAACATGGTTGTGGTAGCACAGTAATGCTGTGGGGTTTGTATAGTGCAATGGCATGGAATAAAGAGGATGTTGCCAAAAAGGAAGACAGTATTTACACCTGACAAGCAGCAAAATTGTCACCCACAAATTCACTTCCCTCTCACACACACACTAAACCTTCACTCCATGTTGGACACAAGATGTGGCAGATGCTATTTCACACTGCTGGTGGATTCCTGGCAGCTTCCAGTGGGGGTGAGTAATGGGGAACAAAATCAGAACCCTCCTCCTTCCCCTATGCCCTGCCCACCTGCAGCACGAGGGTTTTGCTGCCCCTCAGCTGAGGAAGGTTTTGGGATGCTGCCCAAGGAGGAGATTAGATTGTTATGGCTCTGGTGAAGTCAGAGAGCAGCAATAACCCTCAAAATGATTTAATCCCCATAAAGCCCATGAACTGCTCAATACCAGGCACCGCAGTATCAAGAAAACACCAATTCAGCAGAAGTAAGCACTGCAGTTAAAAATATTTGTGAGTACTGAGGAACAGGCTAAAGAATCCAGAATGATGGGAATAATCTGTCAATAAACTCTGCTAGTAAAGAAGGACTCAAACAGAAAATCAAAAGCTTAAACACAAATACCAATTAGAAATTAATATCAGAATAGCAGAGATCAGCTAGAGAACTAACTGGATTCACAAATTAAAGCTAAAAAGACACTGGAGAGGGCTGCAATGGACTTTGAAAAGCATAAAGTTATATCATAACAAAGAAGAGCACAAAACCCCAAAGAAATTAGTAATCTTTCTATGAACACCTCAATAGATGAAGTTACAACTTCAATAATACAAAGGCTATATTACAATCCACTTGTTTATTGTGGAGAGAGAGCAGAATAAAAAGAGCCCATCTGAATTAGCACCACAAACTTGGGCTGGGTCCCCACAGAAACTTCCTAGTAGGACTAGTAGAATACCAGAATTAGTTATACCAAGAAACTACAATATTCCCTAGTCCAAGGATTTTAACAAAGGAAAAAAAAAAACAAAAACCAAAAACCCTAGCAAAACCACTCCCAGCAAAATAAAAAATTCTCAGAAGCCACCCTGCAGTATAAAACCAAGAGTTACAAGACAGCTATTAGGACAGAAGACAAGCTCAACAACAAACCCAAATTTGTAGAGAAAAGGACTGCTCTTATATTGAGCACCTCAACCATGTGGGCAGGGGTGTGGGTGGAGGCCCCAGGTGAGGTTGGTCAGGGACATGGAGGGCTCTGAGATCACTCAGAACCTTCCCCACCTGCAATGCCAAAGTGATACTGGCAGTGCTGAAATATGCTTATTATTATTATTTACCAATTATTATTATTATTATTTACCAAGGAGAAATCTGACTTATTACAGAGGTCACTTTTATAAATGTCTTCAATATATCTTTCTAAGCTATCCAGTGTAATTATTAAAATTGTCTTGTCACACGCAGAGAATCTAGTTTACAGGCTTGGGTATGATTTAGCTACATTTTAATGGACTTGTTCTGAGACAGTGATTTAAAATGTATCTGACATGACAGATGAGAAAATTGTTTATAATGTATTTCATTGCACCCAGACTGGTTCACCCAAACATCAGTAAATATGCCAGTGCTGCTCTCTTCCTTGCACAGGATATTTTGAGGGCCAGAATGCTAAAGCAGTTGCAGTACCAGGAATAACAGAGGGCTGAGAACAAGTATGACAAGTATGACAGCATTTAGGGGCAGTTTGGGAGGGTTCATGACTCTTTTGGGAGATCATTTCATGTCTGTCTCCTGACCTGTGGGAAAGGAAAACACTGGAGACATCCTGACATCCACACACCACACCCACCTTGAAGAAGGACATGAGGTTGTTGTAATTCTTTCTCTGATAAAACAAGCTTACCCTAAAGTTCTGGGGTTTGGTAATAAGAAGGTGGAAAGATAAAGTGTTAGAACAGCTGGGATGGCAGGGACAAAACAACTTTAGAAGTCAGGTGTCCAATAGAAAGCCTTATTTTAAAGTATTCTCTGAATACAAATAAGCCTAGAATTGTTACTGAAATAACAAAAGCTGAATCCTCACACAACAGATTTACAGAATACCTCATTCATTATTGCATTAGTTTTATCAAAGATTCTTACTGTAGAATGCAGATATGTGCTCAAACCACCTTGTATTTGATATGATACAAACACAGGGAGGAAAAAAAAAGCTGGTTTGGCACAAAGGGAGACAGTAAATGTGTCCAGACACACAGATGTATTGGGAGGAACAAGACACAGAAATGACAGAGGGGAGCCTGGTCTGGACATTGCACCCCACATTGTAGTGAAATTTTGTTCTTTGGGATTTTACTGACATTCTGCTGAAATCTCTTTGCAGACATTTCAAAGGAGTTATTTGGAGCTCAATGCAGCACAGGGATTTAAACAGCCTTCCTGTGAGCTGAGAGGAAACAGAAGACAGAAGTGACAAGGGCAACAGAGACTGGAATTGTGGCCTTACATGTTACTGTGTGAGAGAACACACGGGTTAGGAAAAGGTTTTGAAGTGAAGGCAGAAAAAGATGATGCAATCAGGAATGCTCATGTTGTACAAGAAGTTTCTCTTGATGCAGTATTGCAGCCAGGAAATAGGATAATACTGCATGAAGAGAAGAATTAAATGCATCATTATTTATTTTTGTAGAGGGAAGTTTAAGTTGTATGCCACCCAGGGAAAACCACATTGTTGGAAGCTTATCATCATGGTAGTAAAAGGCCAGGAAAACACCCAAACCAAACAAAAAAGCCAACAAACCAAAACATCCCAAAATGCTCTTTATGTAAATATTATGGCTGTTCACAGGTAACTTACATGTGCAAAAGTACCTCTAAACCACAAAAAAAATACTTCAGTTATCACTTATTTTAATAACAGGTTGGATAGTATCTCTTTAGTAACAGATGATAACAATAACTCATTTGTAAAACTCATAATATTGTCAAGTATTGGCAAGTTGTGAGGTAAATCCTGTGTAGTTTCTATTTGAACAGAGCAGACACCTCTTGTCTGATAAAGCTGGCACAGCTCAGGGTAACTATTGGGGTGGCAGGAAAAGACAACCTGTTGAAATTGTGATGCTTTTAATTCTGTAGGGCGGGTGTATGAAATAATGTGGTTAGGTTTTACTACCTTGAACATGCCCAAGTGCATTGATCCAAGCTGTGTAGCTGTGTTGGACTGTGCCACCATACATTTTGAGTTTAGTGTCTTAAGGTTAATTTGTTGGGGCAAGATGAAAGGCAAAACCAGCCGTATACTGATGTAGCTCTTTTAAGTTAATTACAAGTAAAAATATTTATTAATGACTGTACTTCAGCTAAATCAGGTGAAATTATTTTAACTGCATGATTTTCAACTGTTACAGGGTGCAGAGAAGGGTAACAGTGCTGGGGAGAGATCTGGAGCACAGGTGCTGGGAGGAACAGCTGAGCGTGTTCGGCCTGGAGGAGGTTCAGGTGTGACTTTATCACTCCACAATGCCCTCAAATGAGCCTGCAGCCAGGGGGGCCGGCTTATTTTCTCACACAACCAGTAAGAGAAGAGAATATAGTCTTGAACTATGCCAGGGAAGGTTTTGGTTGGACATTAGGAGGAATTTCTTCACACAGAGGGTGATTAGAGATGAGAATGGGCTGCCCAGGGAGGTGGTGGAGTCACCATCTCTAGAGACGCTCAAGAAGCGTCGGGCACCACGCTCCGTTCGGCAAGGTGACGTTCGGCCTTAAGCTGGAACTCGATTACCCCAGGGCTCTTTTTCGCCCTAATGGATGCCGTGACCCGAACGCGCTCGGCGCTGGGCGGGGGTCGGGGCTGCTCCGGCACCTGCGGCCGCGCCCTCGCCTCTCCCCGCTCCGCTCCGTCCCCGCCGCGCCTCGGGGGCTGCGCTCGCACGGGCGGCCCCGCGCTGCCTCAGGGGCGCCTCCTGCCCCGCTGGTGCTGGGTCCTGCCCTGCCCGGCCCCGCGGGGTCTCTGCCCACCCCGAGGGGCTGCTCCGGCTTTCCTCCTCCTCCTTCCCCCGAGGAGCTGCCGTGCCCCGGCCGCCGCGGTGCCGGGCGGGCAGAGCGAGAACGACGCTACCTCCCCGCCTGGGTGAGGGCTGCGGCCGGCGGAGGCGCCTCTCCCTCAGGCCCAGGTACGGGGCAGCTCCGGGCCCTCAGGTGAGGCGGGCTCTGCTCCCGCCGCTCTGCGGGCGCGGGGCGGGAGCCGCGGGTCCCCCGAGCGGGCCGGGCCGGGCGGAGGGCGGTGGAGCGGCCCGGAGTGATGACGCGCTTCCTGCCCTCCCCGCCGGGGGTCTGCGCCTCGAGTCCGCAGCGGCGGCGGCTGCGGGCGGCGGCGGAGCCGGCGGGAGCGGGCAAGAGGCGAGCGGGGGGAAGGAAGGAAGCGAGAGAGCGGCGGGGCTCGGGCGCTCCGCAATGCCACAGTAACAGCGTTCCCGGTAGGAGCCCGCGAGGACCCTCGTCCTGCCCCGCCGTTGCACATTGCATAGAGCGTGTGGTCTGTGCGGAGCCGCCGAGAGGGGGAAGACTCGGCGCGGGGCTGAGCGGCGGCAGCGCGGAGCGGCTCGGCTGCGCGGGGCTCTCGGTGCGGGCTGCTCCACTCCGAGCGGCTGCAGCCGCCGCTCCCTGCAGCGCCCGGGCAGGCTCGCCCGCGGGCAGCGCTGCCTGCACAACAAGTTGCTGGTTCCAGGGGGGACAGCAACAGCCCGGCCCGGTGCCGTGCGGGCTGAGCCCCGGGAGGGGAGAGCGGCCTCGGCTCACCTATCGCTCGTCAGGAGCCGGGCTAGGATGAGAGGGAAACAGCGGTCTCTCGGGATTTCCCTGTGCCGTGGAGGGCTGGAATAGGAGGCAGGTGCTGGCTCGGCCTCGCATCATGCCTGGGGGAGCGTGGCGTGGCCGGATCGGAGCTGTGCTTGCCCGGGGAACGGAGCTGTTCGCTGTTGGGCGCTATTGGCGACCGTGATGTAGAAAAAACCTTTTCGCAATACGTGGTGAAGTGACGACCTCCCAAGGACGATCTTGCCGCGTTTGCATATGCGTGGATCTGTATCCATCTCTGTGTCCGCATCGTCCCACGGGAGCGGTGGAAGGCTCGCTGTGGGAGCGGGGCGGTCCCGTGGGGCCATCCCGCAGCGAGGGAAGGACGCGGCCGCCCCTGCGCGGCGCAGCCGAGGGTGGGTGGGCGCTGCTCCGCAGCCCCGCTGTGCTCCTGCCTGGGCCGTGCAGGGCTCCGGCGCTCCGGGCTGCCTGCCCGGTGAGCCTTCGTGTCCGGGGCTAGCAAAGCGCTAAACCTCCCTGAGTGCCAGGCGGCGTTGTGTGCTTGCAGCGGGGCTGTCCGCGTCCCGACTCGGGTTCTCCTGTGTGCCCCGGTCCCTCTGTTCTCCCGTGCCCTCCTGGCAGGTATCTGTGTGCCCAGTCCCTCTGTTCTCCCGTGCCCTCCTGGCAGGTATCTGTGTGCCCAGTCCCTCTGTTCTCCCGTGCCCTCCTGGCAGGTATCTGTGTGCCCCAATCTCTCTGTTTCTCCCGTGCCCTCCTGGCAGGTTTCTGTCTCGGTGTGCAGCCTTGCCCTCGGGTGTCTGGAGAGCCCAGCACAGTGTCACTGCATGGGGACACCTTACTGAGAGCTGGGGCCTCTGCCTTTATGCTCACCTTCCGTAGCGCTTTTGTTCTGCTGACCAGACATTTCATTTTAGCCTTTTTTTCATTTAGGCTTCACTTTTTATGTGTTAAAATGCTGCTGTGACGTCTAGTTAGGAAGATTGTGGCAATGTTCATTGATTGAAAAAAAAACCTCTTGCCAGATTAAACAATTGTCCACTTCCCTCTAAATATTTTTGAAGTTTATTTTGTAGACCTTTTGGGGCAAAGTTTGAGCCATATTAAATTTCAAGGCAGTTCTGGGTATGGAAGTCTGTTACTTAGAGGCATTGAGGAATTCTGTATTCTCAGAAGAGCCCAATGGCCATGGAACAATGTCCCTATGATTTAAAAACAAAGAAGCACCATATTTCTGAGATTACTCTTGCTTGTGTAAAACATGATTTATTTATATGTTTATGGCAGTGTGTTTTAAATAGGAATGCAAGCTGCCAGTGTCAATTAAAAATACCTTACAAATTGTAGTATCTGAAAAGCTTTCATATCTCTATGGTATATTGGTCAGCCATGCTTCCAAGAGCACAGCTGTTAGAAAAGTTAACTGAGAGTTAAGTTTGGTGAACTACCATTCCTGCTTTAATTTTCATAATGTGGCATTTTCAAGGGAGATTCAAGGTTATCACGCAGCTGAGGAGGGAGGGGGAGTGTCTCTTGATTCTTGGAAGTGCATTTCATTCGAGTTTCCTAATGCCTCATTTAACTCACTGGTCACTGCAGGACTAAAGGGTTAAGTGGAATTCTAGCTTATCTATCAGTGACAAAATTATTGAGCTTATGTAAGATAAGAATACTTCTTGGTTCTGGTTGCCAATCTAAGTGGGTTAATAACATTCAATCAACCTGAATAGTATTCAAGTTCTGAATCTCAGTATAGAGTTAGATAAAGTCTACAGCCATTCCATAGGATCCCCATTCATTTTACCATTCAGATTACAGGAGTTTATCCTGAATAATTGTCCTGTGTGTTCTTGGAGTAACATCTGTTGCATGATATCATGTAATGGAATGTGGTACAGCCTAATTTAGGTTGATTTGAAACATTGCCATTGCACTGTAGTAGTGCCTGAGAGGGTGAGAGGTTTTGTGGTGTGTGTGATGGACAGACTGGTCACAAGCAGACAGTATTGAGGAAGATGAACTTGCATTTGAACTGCAGAGGATTAAGTAATTTTACTCTGAGCTTGGTTTGTTTTACAGTTTTACTTAGACTTCTTTCATCATTTGCCAGCTAATGCAATGACTGAATTCTACTTATATTAGGAAATCCATCTGCAGTTATATTTATAACTATCAGTACAAAGCACCACTACAGTAGAATCCCAGTCTTATTTTGGAGTGGAAGAAGTGGGCTTGAAAGAACTGTCTAGCTGTGAACTGCATGAGACTTGGAAGTTTAGCTGTGAAAACTTTTCATTTATTTGGTGTTGTTTCTACAAAGATTTGACTGCACATCAAGGATGTGCAGATGGAGAGCAAGGATGTTCTGATGCATTAATATTTGGATTGTTGCTTTATAGGCTTATTTATGTGATCTATATCTATTAAACCTGTGCAAATGCAGTCTAGATGGTTTGCAAAAATGGCAGTGCTTAATTAGTCACCACATCTAGACAGGAGTTCAAACATCTCACCTCTTTTTGTGGCACTGTAGTGTCAGATAACTGTTGGGTTATCAATATTGTATGTTCATGAAATATGAGCAATACCATTGTTGAAGTATCCCTACAATCCATTATTTTAGCATTATGGTACTGAAAACACCATTTGAGTAGATTCTCAGCTGCCAGTCCTGTCTGACCTTTGGAGATTTTTGGTAAGCTGCTGAATATGCAGACATCTTGATATTATATTTTTTAATATGAAGAGTTTCTTGCTAAGCAGTGTTTTCCTTTGCACCAGGCCCTAATTAGGGAAGAAGTGTCAATGTCTTTACAAACCACTGTACCAGCTTTCAGAAATTCTTTTCTCCTCCCTGCTTTTGAATCTTTAAAATTTTTAGCAAGTCTGCTTGTGCATGTTTCTGCAGACAATAGAATGCTGATGCAAATTGAGAACAGCGAGCAAAATGCTGGGTGCTGTTGCACATGGGGGAAGGCTGTCTGAATAAAGCAGTTATGTTTCATTTGTTTACTTTTGGATTTCAGTGTTTCAGCTGGGACAACTGGAGGTGGAAATTGCAGTGTCAGGTATTCCTGAAGGAGAATGCAGTTTGTTGTTTCCAGGGTTCTGCTTTTGGCTACATATGGTTATAAAAACACACAGTAAATTGAACTGCAAAAATTTTGGGGCAAAGGAGATGCAAATGATAAAGCAGAGGGGTTTTTTCAGAGTAGTTTATCTTACAACTTCCAGAGGCTATGTTAAGCAAAATAATCTAGGGTTTTGCAACTCAGTGGATATGATTATGGACATCATGCTGTGTCTTAAGCTCCTTTATGCTTGATTTTTATTGTTGTGATTAAACAGTCTATTCCTTTTGCACAAAGGATGCCCTGAAGGTAGCCTGAGCTCCTTAGATGTGTGAGTGCTGATTCACAGCATGTGGTGCAATCCTGGGTCAGACCAGTGTTCAGTGTAGTGCCTTTGTCCCTGAGAGCAGGGGAGTTCCACCTTTGGAGTGAGGCTGGGATGCTTGAGTGTGAGAAAGGGGTAAGGAGCCCTGTGCTTAGTTTAACTCCAGACTTTTAACTGTGTACAATGAATTTTGTAGCTTGCTGTCCATGCTAATGCTGCTGCAAACCCATTTCACAGTAGGCAGAGAAGCATTTCCCTGGGTGTGCTATGTGCACACATGCTTATCTTGGAATTGAGTTTGAATTAGCCTGCATATTTGAAGCAATTGTGATAACATTTTGATATTTTCCACTTCCAGTTGCAAGCTGGAATTTCATCCCCAGACATCCACCCCCTCGATTCTCAAAGCTCCAGCACCTTTTTGCTCAAGCATCTTCATAAAGCTAGAAAATGCACTGACTTCACAAGGTGAGGGTGACTATACCACAGTAAGTCTTGTCTTAAAATATCTTTACAGTATTGCTGTGCTGACTTACTTGTGGTCCCTTTACTTGGCAGCTTCCAGTTGATTTCCTGCCAAGATGGGCCAGGCTGGCACTTGAAACTGCCTTCCTTTCATTCTCTGTAGGTAGCTCATCTTTCTGTGCTCAGGCAGCAGGAAGAAAGTGTGGTCTGAAGTGAATTGTAAATGAACCTTGTGTCTTTGTCTCTGGCAACTTTGTAAGGTTGAGATTTCTTATTTTTGTGGAAAAGTGACATATAACCCAGGAACAAGCAGCAGACTCTCAGGCTTCTAAATCACAGTAAATAACAATTGAGGTGATAAAGAATCAATGGTACTACATGGACTGATGACTTTTTTGAGTTCAATAACAATTTACATTTGCCAGCTGTGGTAGGTTTGTTGCTCTAATATATTGGATAGTTTAGTTTGCTGAAGTATTCGGTGTAGTGGTGTGAGAACCTCATAAACAATGGCATTGTCTTCAGTTGTGTAATCCTTTTCTTATTACATATTGTTTATTTTCATATAATGATCTCTCTTGGCTTTTCTTGAGAGTTGATAGCTGTAATGTGGTGAGTAACTCTTTGTCTCAGCAACCTCAAGTCCAGCCTATCCTGTGGTTTGGTTTCAGTCGTGTTCTGTACTATCAGGAAAGTTCTGATTTTTCTGGAATGTGAGATTTAAACTTTGTGTATAGTTGACATAAATATACGCATAAAACAGTTCCAAAAATTGCTGGCTTGAATTTGTTCAGCTGGAAACATTAATTAGGCCTGAAGTAATTTACAGTGAGTACCTTTTACCTTAGTTCAATTTATGTGCCAAGTGCTGTGTAGCAGGAAATGGCAAAGTGGCACTTGGCAGTCAGAACAGCAGCAGGAAATACAGATTATCAATGTCTGACAGAAGTGGTGGTGCATGTTTAAGAGAAGACCTGTGATGGTAGGAGGGATGGTCTCAGGAATGTGATGATGGTGTAGGGCTGATGGGCATCATCCTTAAACCCAATGAATATGTTTAGATACCATGACAATGAAAATTTAGCAATGGGTCTATGAATGAATATATGAATAAGTGAAATCAGGAGGTCTAACCTGAATATTTCAGTTTACTGTAGCCTGCAATTTCTGTAATTCTTGTAATTCTTTGTCACTGGTGACTGCAAGATTTTCTTAGATGATTTTTTGTTGTTGTATAAGGACATATCTGTTGACAAGGGTGTGTCTGAGCTCCCTGGGGAAAGGGCTGAGTGGGAGTCATTGCTGCACAGCCAGCATGCAGGGCCAAGCCAAAGGAGCCAGTGGTGTCTCCTGGCTCAGGGTGTCACCAAAGGCACTGGTACAGGGAGGAAGAGATCAGTGTCCAGCTTCAGCTGAAAAATGCAAAGGCTGTGGGAAATGAGATCACTGTTGTGATGTTTAAAGTACTCTTTGGAAATGTTATTTGTAATAGCTGAGGATGTACAGACCCCAGGCAAGAACCCAAGATGTTGTAGTATGAACCAACTCTGAGGAATATTTGGGTTATTTTAATTTAAAAAAAATAATTGGTGGCTGTGTTTGCAGTTGTGAGTAAGGTGCAGATAAGCCTGGCTGTTTGCTGGGGTGTCTGTCCAGCTGCACTGTGGTACTAATGACACTTAAAAGCAGCTGATGGGTGTAGGTGTGTGTCCAGAAGAGCAGAAGCTGTGAAGAAAGGGCAGTTAACCTTGCCTTGGGAGCTTGGGCAGAGCAGACCATGGATTAAATACAGAACAAATCCATTGAGGAGGGGATGTAATTAATGAGTTTTGAATGAGGGCATTGCATGTAGTAGACCTGGACATGTAAGGGGTCAGTTCAAATGGATCACAGGGGGTGTATGAGGGAGTGAAAATTTCTTCTCTCTGCCCTAGGCAGAGAATGTATTGTTAGGGTTTTCATGTCAGAGCTTTGGCTGACTCTGCAGTACCAGTCCCAAGGGAATGGCAGTGCTTTGGTGTGAGGAGATGAGGTAGAAAACACCTTGATGGTGGCACAGTGTGTGGTGGAGGTGAGCTCTTGTGCAGCAGCTGTGCACCTGGGGGTTGTACAGCACAGGTGCAGAAGGGTGGGTGTGCCTGAGGGATCAAGCACAGCAGCACAGAACAGCTGTAAGGCCAGGCTGTGACAGTGTCAGTAATGAGGGAGTATCTGTGTGGGAACAGTGTGTTCCTGCCTCAATGCTGTTATCATTCCTTTTCAGGGATAAATTGCACTTTGAAGCATTACAAATGCCATCTGTGTGTGAGGGTAAAAATCCTTTAGTACTACTAAGCATAAAGCACTGTTTTCCATGTGGATTTTAGTATAATCAGCCATTGCCTTAACTTTTCTGGGATAATATTGCCAGCCTACCTCTAAACTATTGCCTATTTAAGGCAATAGTTTAGAAAGCTTTTTTTTTGATCTCACACCCTTATCAGTAAAAGATTTGTGAGCACACACACCAAAAAATATATATATTATTCATCAATTTGCACACATACTACTCAACTATTTTTATACACATTACAGAACATACACAAAAATGAGAAATTAATAAAAGATAAGACAAATAGAATGTTTTATTTTTAAACAAAACCCATTTTTTACTTTCAGTTAGGAATCATTTAGTGAGAGCTATGTAATTGAATGTGCCTCTCAAAATTTTTTTTAAATGTTGGTTTATCACTTGTATACAACCATTTCAAGGGCTGGTTCTAGGTTCAGTTTAGTTTAGTTCAGTACTTGTTTTAATGACTTTCCAAGCCAAGTAAGATGCCTGACAACGACAGATCCAAATGGAAGAAGTGCCTTGTTGGTGCTTACTAAGTAATGATACTAATTTCCCACTCCCATACACTAATTATGCAGAGATTCTTCTTGGAATTCATCTATTAAATTTCTGCCTTCCCTGACGCCAATCAGTTCTTCTTGCAGACTAATGGGAAGATGTTGCATTCTTCTCTTTTCCTGCAACACTTACTTTGGAAGATTTTTAAACAGTGTTGGGGTTTTTAAAAGGATTTTAAAGTTTTGTAAATGATACACAGCTTTCAGAGGTTTTTATAGGAGGTTTTTTCAGTGGACACATTTGCAAACATCTATTTTCAAAACAGTCTCTGTAAAGTGAGTTTCTTCTGGAAAGCAGTTACCCTCTTGCTGCCTGTTAAAACAGGCTGTCAGCTTCAGCTTGAAGGGACACCTTAGTGTGTATTTATTTGGAAATATCTGGTGAGTAGGATAGTGCAGACAGCCCCTTTTCAGCACAGAAAAGAACAGGCAGTTTTGAGCAGTTGCCTTTGTAGGAAAAAACACATGGTGTGTCATTAGGTGTGACAACTCTGTTAGGCCCTTTGCCACAACATAACTAGCAAAACTTACTGTGGGAGTGGGAATTCTGTGGTCACTCCCCATCTTGTTACAAGGTATTCTACTGCTTGAAGCTCTTATTTTTATAAATTTCTGTATCAATGACATCCTGAGCACTTGGTGCACTCCTGCCTCCAGTGTTGCTGTGTTGGTTTGTCTGTGAATGATGCAGTGAAAGAGTTTCATGTGTGTTTATGGAGTGACTGCTTCAACTGGAATAAAAAATAAAGGATTCCAGTGTAAAGGTTACAGATAAAATCACGTAAGTGTACACTTGCACAGTTTTCTCATAAATTATTGTTTCTATTAAAGAAATAATTTGCTGTTGAGTTTACTCCAATACATCATTCCTGGAGTGGCTCACAAAAGAGAAGTTCCCAGTGTGTTTCAGTGGTGGAACAATCCAGCATATACCCTAACATGAGGCATGTAAGAAACATCTGGAAGGTCAGCCAACAGTGTAGCACACCTCCCACACTGCATAATTTGTTCTAATCCTTGTTTCCTCAAATCTTCAGCTGTTTTCTGTGAGTTTTCCAGCAGCATTTGCTGACAAAGGAATGCCATATTGTCTTCCATGTATTATTTCAGCCATTTTTTACTGCAGTAGGAAGACCAAATGGTCTCTCATGCTATGTGCCTTTGTCTCTTCTGCTGTAATGTCAGAAACTTTAAAAAGGCTTTTGAAGGTTTGCCATTGAGTTCAGGAGGTTGGGGTTTTTTAAGTGAAGTACTATATTAAATATCACATGACTTGAAGAAATTGTAAAGATTTGTCCTCACCTCACTGGGTACTTGATTTTTAAATATCTTGTTAATCATGATGGCTTCATATTATCATTATCTATTATCTCAAGGCAAAATGTGTTTTTAGGGTGAGGTTCATCATTAATGATGGTAGATGCAAATCCATATTTCATATAGTTATCATCATAATTCCAAATTTTTTGGCCCACTTTTTGTCAGATCTGATTAGATTGTTGACTTTACCCTATAATTTGTGTGACAAGTAGCTTCTACTGGGAATAGGAAGTCAGCTGTTGCATATGGATTTTGAAGCAAAAAGAAGATCTGCCTTGGCATTTGTGTATCTGCCATAGTAACACTTCAGAGCCTTTAGGATCAAAGGTGATTTTAGGAAGGTTTGCAGCTGTGGAGGGCCCTAAAGGCCCTAAACCATTTGTGTATTTCCCTGGTTAGAGCTCTTTGCCTTCATTTGTCTCATGTTACCATAGTTGAAAATCGGGTATTTAGTTACCAGTCCACATGTGTTGTGACAGCATGCAAATTTCTATAACCATGCCTTTGTTAATTGTGCTCTTAGCTTGTGCCAGTTAAACCTTTAGAAATAAGCATTCCTAAATAATGGAAGTTGTGTTGCTTTTGGTTTTCTTTGCTTCTGGCACTTGTAAGGAGGGACAGCAATTCTTCTGGCTTGCTTATAGCAGCCAACACAGTGTAGTTCCCATCCTGCCTGAGGCTGCAGCAGATAAATTCCAAGTACCTGCAAAACATCTGCTATCAAGCACCAGTGCTGTCTTGGTACCCACCCAAAAAGTGTATCTTTTCTTGTACAGCTCATCTTTCTGTAGCTGCCAAGCAGTGAAATACAATTTTTGCCCTGAGGAAGATGGAAAAGCAAGGTGGGATTGCAGATAATTGTGTTTTGGGTAGAAAGAGAAGATAAAGCAGGGAGTTGCTTTTAGAAGTTGTTTACAAGACACTGTAAAGCAAAGGAAGAAATGTAGAATGAGGACAGAAAATGATAGAATAGAAAGAAAAATGAGAAAAGCATTTTTAAATGTTTTTCTGCAAACTATAGTTACAGCTTTGTAAAGACTGAAGGTTTCTAGTAGTGTGTATTGACTAATTGTTTTTGGTTTTGTTTTTTCTGGACTAATATGACTCATGCCAAATTTCTTGCTTCATGTTTACTTCTTATAATTTTAACCAGAACTATATTACTGCTTGTCAAATACTCTGTTATTATGGTCAGATGCAGAAAGCAACCATGCCATCACAGAAACAGACCTTACAGAATAGCTGCATTTTGTATCAACACTTGTTCTGATGTCTTCAGTAGTTTTGCTATTTCCTTCTGAATTTGAGTTGTTCTGTAAGAACTCTCTAATTTGGCTTTCTTTTATTTGGCACATTTTTCTTTACTTGTATTCTGTGAGATCTAACTCTCCCATGACAAGTGACGAGTGAATCAGAGTGCTGGAGACTTGAAATTTGTTTTCCTTCTGAGTCTCTAGTGTTTAATACAAGTTTTGTTTCTTCTTTGGTCAGTCTACAGATGCTTCAAATACTTGTGCTTGTTAGGAGTTGCCATTTGAATCTAAGCAATTCATACTTTAGATATCTCCAAGTAGCTTAGAATTAGAAAAGCTTTCTTCTGGCAACATTCATGGGATATTCAACTAAGCAATAAGAAAATGCTTCTTTGTAAGTAAGAAGCTAATGAAAGCCTAGTATTTGTATAATCAGGTTTGTCTGGGGAGTATGGCTGTCTTGTCAGTAGCTGTTGGAGTGCTGCCTTTGGCTGGGTAGGAGACAGTTCTGTGTTTTGGGTGGTGTGAGTGACCATTGGGTGGTGAAACAGCTGCACATGGGGTGGAGGAGTTGGGGCAAGTAGGGCAGGCCAGTCTGGGCTTCTCTCTTGGAGTTCTTGTTCCTGCCACGAAACCAGTTCTTTCTCCACAATGCATCTGATGCAAAATGGGGTTAAACTGAGCTACATGCATGAAAAAACATTATCATGCTTGGTGAAGGATGTGAACAGGTGGATCTGGGTCATTGTTAGGCAGACTCTGGTCCATAGTGGATGTCTTGGGAGCAGCAGAAATGAAACTCAAGTGGGATGCAGATCTTGGTGCAAGTCCCACAGTCTGGAAGTGCAAGGGCTTGAAAGAAGGAACCTGTGTTCAGCAAAACATCTCTGGTGATGTGTGGAAGGCAGAAATCCTGACTAGAGTTAACTAAACAGGGGATTTAGACAAGACCTTTTGCAGTTCCAGCATCCTTTTGTTACCTTCTTTGTCAAATAGTACTTCACTATCATGCAAAGCTTTAAATGAGCTGTTCAGCACACAGTGGCTGGTATCTCACTGAAGGGGAATGAAGACTCGATGTTTTTAAGGGTGTCTAACATTGGTGTTATACTGCAAATGAATAAAACAGTGCTGTATCTGCCCAGCAGAATGAGTAAGGAACTAAAACCCTCAAAGCAAGCATTTCTTCTACAGGAGTTTGATTCCTTGAGCTGGAAGATATAACTTAATATGTTTAACTGTTCTGAGAGTCTAAGGCCAAGTCTGCAGGGTGCTGCAACTTAATTTGTTTGTTTATACTGCTGGTTTCTCAATGTCTGTTCTTGGCTTGTTTGGGAAGTTTGCAGTAGTGATTTCCTGCAGCTGAACAAAGGAGCAGTGTTGGGTGTTTGAGGGAGTGCTTAGCAGGTAGTCGAGAAAAGGCACTTCCCAGTAGCTCAGCTTTGAAATCCTGGAATTGAAAACAAGTTGTTTTCTCACACACGCTCTGCTTTTCCCATGCATGCTCTGCTGTCTCTAATGATTCCAAATACCCAGAACTCGGGTTCAGTCCTACATAAAGCAGTGTGTAGGCAGGAGGAGGTTTGCCCACTTCCAGATCTCTGAGCTATGTGTTAATGTTGAATAAGTTCTCACATTGGACCAGCTGGTTGCATTTTCTGAGCTGTTGTTTCAAATTCTTGTCCTGCTGAGATACCGGTGTGACTGCTTTGTTTTTAAGGTGCTCTTAACAGACACACAAGCTGGAAATGCAAAATTGAGCCAGTAATAGCTTAGGTCTCCATGGTGACCATGGGATCCTGAAAACTGAGGAAATGATATTTGACTTCCTAGGGCTCTAGGTTACTCCTAGGCCTATGGATACAGTGGAAAAAGTGTTTCTTCAGGCAGAGTAGAAAACTATAAGCAATATAGAACATAAACCCCGGGTTTGTTATTACAAGAGAGACACTGTGGTGATGTTCAAGTGAAAAAACAATAGGAAGCCTTTGAGGAGGTCTACAGAGATAAATTACACTTTACAAATTACTTCAAAAGAATCTTATCAATAGTACTCTGGGCTGCCTCCATAAAGTGTCAGAAGAATGAGCTTGCTGTATGACAGTTACTGCACTTGAAGGCAATGTAAGTTATTAATGAGACAGTGAAATTGTGCTTTCTGGTGCATATACTTGATATCTTCTCATCTACTGAGCTCCAATTTTCAGTTATTCACAGAGGCAAAGTCATTGAAGCACTGTTGAAATCTGAGGATGAGGAGGAGCAGCAGCTCTGAGGGAATGTGTGTGTAAAATGAGCACATGTGATGTGTCACATCTGTCTAAATGAGCACCAATGCAGCCTGTGGCTGTGGCAGTTGATTACTCACTATAATTCAACCCTCACATCAAATAAATTCACTAATTTTGTGCTGATGGTCAGAAAGAATAAATATACATTTTGAAAAGTGGAAATCATTTAACTTCAAGATGCTTTGTTTGACTTTACAAGCATAAATAGACCCAGGAGTCTGTGCTGTTGATTTTGAGTGCTTTAGCACAGTTATTGTGAGTCAGAGACCAGGGCCAGCCTTTATGCCTCAGTGACAAAGTGTCTGGACATGGAATTGAAATCTGAACTATTTCTGTAGTGTTCTCTTAGGTAGAATGGAGTAACATACCCAGCATCAATAAATTACTGGCATTCATTATTTTGTTTCTGCATTTTCTTTTGGAGTAAAAAGGGTTTGATAGTTGAAAGCCAGGTTCTCCTGTCATTTGATGCTTTCCCACAGCAAGGAGCCCCTCTGAGGGCTCTGTGGCTTTTGGCTGTCAGAGCTGGGCAGCCCTATGGGCTCTGGGTGTGCAGTTACAGCTTCAGCCACAAGCAATTCACACAGAGCCTGGGGGATGCTTTTTCCTTGCATTGCACATGCAGGCATGGCCAAACAATCAGCATTTAACCTTTCTCAGAAACATTGCAGGCTTGTAATTGCTCTGTCAAAGGTAAAGGCAGAAACCCTGATGGGCAAGGGGAAAGGAACTTTGTGTGTCACAGCAGATTGAGTTCCTGAAATGTCAAGTTTGGATTTAAAAATTTAATTTGAAATACTGACTTGGAAGGCATATTCTGACCTACAGCTTGAGTCTGAAGCTTTATTAAACTTGCATCCCTCTTTCTTTCTCATGCTATTCTCCAATAATGTTTCATATACTCACTGACTATGATAGAAATAACAAATCTGAATTGCTATATTCTGATGGTACTTGAGAAACTGAGGGAATGGATGTTGCACACCAGGATTAGTAGTGTGAAAAGTCTTTTCCTCATTTGCAAAAGTATATATTTATTCAGAGAAAAAAGGACTAATATATCCCAATTGTTGCATTATTAAAAATAAGAGCCAAAAAATTGGCAGCAATTCAGGAAAAATTGAAAATGCTCCAGTTCCCCAGGGATATATTTATCTTTTTGTACTCAGTGTTGTAACTGACCCCAACTTGCAGTGACATGTAACTTAAGTTTATTCCAGCTTCCTAAGCATTAATGGCTTGGGCTTGAATAAATAAATATATTTTAAATAGGTTTTTAGATTGTGGCTTGCTCTCTACTTGTGCCTCGTTTAGGATTTGATAAGTTGTAAGTTTGGTTAAAATTGAAACTAAGATGAATTGTTAAGGGCGTGATTTTAAGCTGCTTGTTTGTTTCTAATGGCTCAAGAGAGAAAGTGGAAAAATCTTGCTCAGCAGCTTGCACCTGGAATGTGAGAAACCCATTTTGGTGTGCTGCAAGTATTATGCATTCTTGAAATTAAAATAAATCCAATCTCAGTTATATTCTGTTAACCCTTCATCCTAAAACTCAAAACTAAGCTTTTTCAATCCTGGTTATTGGATTTGGTTTTTCAATTTGTGCTGCCTCAATCCTCCCCATACCCCAGATTTTTTGGCTTTTTTTCCCCCCCAAGTTGCTGCTTGGAAGCATTACTGAAATAGTTCCCAGCTGCATATTGGAAGGTGTCTGCCTGCACAGCAAACCCTCATTGTTCTACACACTGCTAGAGTCTGAATCCCATCTTTCTGTTCTGTAAAGAGATAATCCTATTTGATTAAAATTTAGACTTTGGAAAAAAATGTGTCCCTCTAGCAAGGTTTGGGTTTCATCACTTGGGATGAACACCATAAAAATAATTTCCTGTGTCCAGCTACCACTTGCCCTCTGTAAGAAGCAGCTCTTTGTGTGAAGGCTGTCAGGTTGCAGGACAGACACTTGCTTTTCTTTGGTTCCTCCTCAGCTGCTCTTAATAGGGAACATCTTTTCCAGCGGCCTGCTGCTAGCACTAAAGAGAACCCTTGTTTAGAAGTGTGGGATATGTTTGGCAACAAATACCTAATGCCAAATCTTGCAGGAAATGTTTGTTACCAAGTAACAAACTTTATTGCAGCCTCACAAAGCACATCATCCACATTGAGCAATTGGCATTAATGCTGTTTTCTTCTCAGATTGTCTATTTTGTGTGAAAATAGGGGTCTTATTAATGCACTGATGTTTATTGAATCTTGCATCACAGCACGTGGAGGGCTGGGCTTTGGACATGCAGCAGTTGTTGGCACAGCAGTGAGGAGTCTGCCCTGCTGTGGGTGTGACACAGTGTGTGCTGGTGCACACAGAAATACTGGGAGTCTGGAGATGCTGTTTTTGGTGATTTGTCATCTTTTTCTTAAACACAGTTTTCAAAAGACTTGGAGCATGATAACTCTACACAGGAGGGTGCTGATTCAACTAGTGTCCAACTTCTAACCCATGTTTGAAAGAGAATCTCATCAACAGTTGGTATAATTTCATATGTATTTTGTGCTGGAAGCCCTTTTGTTTCATTTCAGGTGAAATTACATTGATATGCTGTTAGTTTATGACAGCCTTTCATCAGCAGTGAAATTTTGATGCCAACTTTCAAGAACAGAACTCTCATCAGGTTTCTGTATTAGGTACTCTGATAAATAGGGTTCCAAAGATTTTCCTGCTTCAGGTGATCAATGAGAATGCAGAGATCTCTACTGATTATTGTGGTTGTGAATCCCTGGCCCATCCAACAGTGCAAAAAAACTGTTTTAGAGTCTCTTGTGTGCAGAAACATCTACAAAGAAGCTTCCTGATGGGATTAACTGCTCTGCTGGCCACCCTTCAGTTTTTCCTGAAATCAGTAGCTTAAGTAAACACCAGTACAATATCTATGTGCTTGATGGAGATGGAGCTGAAAACTTTGGGCAGTGTATTAACAGAAGACTTGGTTGACTTCCAGTGTTCTTCTCATGAACTTTCAAAGTTGGAAAGTTATTATTCAAAGTTTGAAAGTTATTGTATTCATTATTTTAAATTTAAATGAGTTAGAGAGTGTTAGGAGAGATTCTGTCTAACAGTGGGACAGAAGTTTTAATCAACTGTGTGTTTTAATACTTTAGTTGTGTGAAAGCAAATTATGTATATCAGTTTGCACACTTTTTTGGGGTTGAGCTGGAAACTGGGAATTCCTTTTGGAAGAAATTCTTTCTGAGGAGTGAAGTCTGCTTGCTGGAGCACACTTGCAGCCACACCAAATTGTCAAATGAGCCCAGCCAATGCAAAATCCAGTCTTTCTTTCAGCTGAAAAGTGGGAAAACTAGTATCAGTTTTCCTTGTTTACTCCTTATTGCAGTGCCAGGTGCTTCCAAGTTCACTGCATTTGGCATTAAAATAAATGTTCTACACAGAACACTGAATGTTGACTGTTACTAATTTGTGTTGTAGGAATGATCAGTGTGCCTTGCTGGCAGATGAAGCCTAAGAATGTTGTGTTTGGAATACTTGCACCTTTCATTTTTTCCCCTTCCCTGCAGAAAAAGTTGCTTTAAGAACTGCCTGTTCAATTGGAAATGACCTTACTTGCCTTCAGTTATAAATAGCAGTAAAAAGGAAGGGGATTCCCCTGCTGTCAAGCCCCATTCATGGCTTTCTATTTTGGTTAAAGCCATGTCTTACAGTGAGTGCACTGTGACTTCCAGCCCTCAGCATGCTGCAACAAATGGAGTTGCATTCCAAAAACTGTGTGCTTGAGGTCACAAGCAGGTAACACAAGTTCTTTTTATTTCTTTTTTTAGTTGGTGGAGTTAGAGATGCCACAGGATGTATTGGAACAGTGCCCATGTGTTATTTGTGTGCCTCATGTGTTCCTTTGGGCTCTGTTGATTCAGGAGAAGCTGTTAATGGTGAAACACTCCTGTGCCTGAAGTTTGAAGAAAGAAAATGTTGTATATATGACAGCTTGAAAGGGCAACCCTTTTTCTTTGTTCATATTGCTTTCTCTTAGAGGGCTGTGGTTCTTGTGCTGTTGTGGAAGGAAAGCACTTGAAATAAATGGCAGAACATCTTAGTCATGTTTTGATGTGTGCTCTTTAAGACCACATTTAAAAATAGTTTTAAAAATCAGTTCTACAGAGTGTTAGTGAGGATATACCCTAATTTGGTACTAGAAGTGCTAACTGTTCTCAGCCATTTAATTGTATATGTTGTGTATCTCACTAGCTGATCAGTTATCTATTAAAATACATTTTTGGCCAAATGCAGGTTGGTATTGGTGTCCAGTTTACACCCCACCTTCAGGTCACACTGTTTATATCTTCAACTGTGCAATTATGTGAGTGTTGGGAGGAAGCATTTGATCATTTAGAATATGATCATATGATTGATACTTGATCTTGTAGGGAGTGCCACTGGACACGAGGATTCCTAATCAAAGGTTTCTGCTGGGCTGTATGGCAAAACAGCTCCTGTAAAGCAGTGTAAACAGCTCTGTGTGCCTGGCAGGACATAATTAGTGATATTCCATTATTTTGTACATCACTATAACCTAGTTTTGAAGGGAGAATGGAGGCAGGCTTGGCCTCTGACATCAAGTGCTAGTTAAATCAATTTGACATTAGTAGTGGTTTTATGTCATTTCCCAAAACAAGACAACAAAACGGTGGGTGAAGGTAGAATTAGTTTGAAAAACATCATCTGTTATGGGCTCATGTCAATCCTTTTCCATCCTTTTGCTCATGTCAGACAAACTAAAACCAGATTTGTCTGGTTCAGCTTCTCTATGATTGACACAAGTAGGTTATGAGTGGTGATTGTACTTCCAGTTGTTGAGATTAAGAAGCAGCTACAGTTGTGGGTTTCTCAGTGCTCTTCAATACAGGAAGGAAACTGCTCAACCTCATCTGCTTCTCTTTGCAAAGCTCTTCTGTTGCAGCCAAGGCCATTGTTTACATGTACCATGCATAAATTGAGTATTTTGTCCTGTATGAAAGTGAAGAAGATTGTGGAATGTGTTCTTGTTAGTAAATTATAATTGTATTGACAGAACTTTAACTATCTCCTGAGACAAGGATAATTTTGGGGTAATTTAGATAATCAGGTTTAGAAGTATTAACCACCATCAGCTATTACATTTTTGTTTTTGAAGAAGCAGTAAAATACCAGAATATTTGTATCAGTCTGGGAGGATGTATGAAATGTAATTAACTCACTGATCTGCATGGAAATGGAATCAGTTGTGTGTGCTCCATCTGAGATGGCTCTGATGGTTTTTGAGTGACCAGCTTACCTCTATTCAGTATTTATCTGTGTGGCAATGTGTTCTTTTCCTGGCTGTGTAACCATCTGAAAGCTGGGTCTGAGCAGTTTTTACTCAACACTGCAAGGACTTGGACATGCACAGACTGAAGCATCTTTTGATTCAACCCAGATGTCAGAAAAAGTCTGAATTCTGCTCTGCTTACAGTGTGCTGCTAATACTGAAGTGCAGACGGACTGCAAGTCCTGATCCCTGATCTGCAATGGGCACCACATACACAGCAGAAGGCATCTCTGAGCAGTCATTGTGGAATCTTGTAGCATAATACTACATTCTGTATCCCAAAAATACAGGGATTGTAATTTCCATTTTGGGAACAGCTAGTCTTGTAAAAATTCCCCAAGAGTGCAGCAAGTTCACCCAGTGCTACAACAGTGCTGGCTGTGCTGTGTTCTCCCCATTTCCCTTCCAGAGGATTGCTGAAGTCTTACAGTTGCAGTGCTGAGACCTCAGAATTCAACCTGGCATTTGATGTTTGAGGTGCTTTTTCACTAAAATCCCTGACAGATCAGCAGTTCTTAAATAAAGTGAGGTTGCTGGTGGCAACAGGCACAGGATCACTCCAGTAAGAGCTTGGGTAAGATAGATACCTAACAATAGATTATAGTGTAGGTTTGTTTTGAATCCCTAGTTATTTCTGGCATGGCTCCAGTTTTCTTAAATAAGATTAGCATTGCCCTTATCTGTAAACACTTGAGATGAAATAACTTAAAATAACTTGCACATGTTTATGAGGTACTTCTTTGTACTGACCCTTAAAACTGAAGGAAAGCTATTAATGCACTTTATTTTCTTTTAATAAAAGAAATAGGGCAAAAAGCTAATATTTTCTATTAAGCTTTGTCCATTCCCTCAGTAGGTGTAGGATGGTGAATTGAAGGGCAGGAGGGCAGGTGCTCATGCTGGAATATCTGCTGTCTTTTGGAACGTCTGGCTGCACTGCCTGCACGAGCAGCAGCACTGCACTGAGTGGCACTGACAGCTGCTGGAGTTTCAAGACCAACAAATGACTTCATTTCCTAGATAATTTTTTTTTTTGTTAAAAGTTAAGCACTTGTAAATTAATGCTTGCAGCCTCTAATAACATATTGTAGTGGCATGTTCATTCCTGAGGTTGGGAGCAGTGAAACCAGTCAGGATAAAGGGTACCCTGTGTATCTGCATGCATGTGCAGGGTTGGTTTTGTGTTTGCATCACTGGATAACACTATCAACACCTTCTAAGTCCTGTTTAAAACATTGCAATTCTTTTAATTTTGTGGGCATGTTGAAAGTTTCAAGGGCAAGTATTACAGTGAGAAGTATTTGTTAGACTTGCATAATGTGAATTTTAGTGATTTGAAAGGGAGATGAGGTCCATGAAGAAGCACTTTAGTTGTACAAGATACATTTCTTCTCAAATTAACATTTTAGAATCAATGTTTTAACACTCACAAAGACTGAAAACCCTTTTTGGATTGCAGTATTTACTCTGCTGGCTCTAGTGTAATTTCTTTGCTTAGTTTGCTGTGTGAAGTTCAGCCTAAATATGTCAATGCTGAATTGATGAGTTGCATGAGAATGAAATATAGGATTTTTAGAAATATGTCAAAATTGGCTTTTCATCAAGGTACTCTGTTATGATTTGGCAAAAATATTGTAGTTTTTGACAGTCTCAGACTTTGGCCTTCAGGTTCTTGGATGTCAGTGAGGACAAATGCCATTTAAAGAGAAGCTGGGTTCACAAACAGTCACTGCTTGAAGCATTGCTGGTTGGCTGTAGTGTTTTATCACAGATATCATGGAAATGAAGATATCTTGTCTACAAGTAATTGTTGGGTGAAAGAAATAGTGGCACTGCAAATATTAAAATTATCTATCAAGTTTCTTCCCCACACATCAGTAATATGGACTTTCTTGGAAGCATTGATGAAATGCTGTAGGTTTGCTGTAGCTCATGTGTGTTTGGACAGCAGTTGCTGCTGTCAGGTCATTCCAGCTGAGTTCTGCAATTTGAGCTGCCCTAGTTTGTTATTAACTTTACTCTGAAGGACTGAAACGTGGTTGCTTTGCTGCCACAAGTCAAGTTATTCAAGTTTTTCTGTTATTTGGCTTGGTGTGGCTGTCACTTTGAACAGCAGTGTCATAACATGCTGTTTCTTTCACAAACCTCTTAGCTTAGGTCAAGTATTTGAAGTGTTTTTCTCCCCACAGCAGTGCTCTGATGTGAGTTAACATCTAAGTCTTGCTTGCTGCTGGACTGTCCTGTGGAGCTGCGCCATTATTAGGGATCCCAGAGTGGCAGGAAGGAACCAGGAGGTACAATGGTATGGGGAATATTTTAATGGCATTTAATGCTCTGCATTCCTCAGAGCCACATTGCACCAGTCAGAGTGATGCTGTGTGTGCTTTGAGAAACCTGGCAAAACAGGGGGCTAGTGCCAGCATTTATTTTATTCTCAGCTTTTATTCTTAGCCTTAGCTGATCAGTAATCAGGGTTTAGGCACTGCTGTCTTAGAACTGTATTTTACATCCACATCCTTTAAAATATTTAATGAAAAAAGAGCAGAAAAGATTCTTTTAATGTATCTATCTTCTTTACAGTCTTACCATATTAGGATAAATATTTCCATATTTCCATAACCTATAAAATTGTATCAAAAGGAGGAGAAATACTATAAAGTATTCAAAATAAGAGTGTGATCAGATTTGACAATCTGCAGTTTGCCATGAGAACTTTTGTCTTTGAGAGGACATGATGTGTATGTGTTGTTCCACCTCATGGCAGTGTGAGTTATTTGTACTGGTACATGGGAAATGCACAGGAGGGTTTGTGTTGTGGTACATTTTGTTACAGTTGCTCAGTTTGGAAACAACAACAAACCAAACACACAAGAACAAATTATGATTTACACA